>CM050166.1:231639215-231826715 GCA_027410445.1 Discoglossus pictus
AATATATATTAGTGATGTCCCAAACAGTTTGCCGGAGAACTATTCGCTGCGATTTTCGCATGATCGGGTTCGCCGCAAATGGCGAACACATGCTCTTTTTGGTTCACCCACTGTACTTTATCATTGAGGAAACTTTGAACATCATTTATTTTATTTTATAATTTTTTGTGTGTAATCTATGCCTGCCTGCCAGCGTGTGTGTGACAGGCTAACCCCTAACAGCTTATATTGTGCTTATTTTCACTACTCATACCTGGTGTTGTAACATACATTGAAAACAACCATTTTTTTTCCTGTAATCTAATGTCAGTTGCCTGCCTGTGTCAGGCTCACAGCTTATATTGTGCTTGGTGACCTAAAACAACACTTTTTTTGACTGTAATCGATTGAATATCAGTTGCCTGCCTACAGGCGTGTGTGTGAGGCCTACAGCGCCTACTCTGCCAACTTTTGCCAGTGCACAGTGACACTCCTATCTGGTGGCACCTTAGATTGCACGCGCAGTGCTCCAAATTTGAAGTGGGAGGACCGACCAAGCATCTTTCTCAAACTCATCTCCCTGTTCCAAAAAAATGTTCCAAAAATCAATGCCATATACACGTCCCCTAATAGTGGACTTAACAGGGATTAAACCGATAGGAATAGTACTACTTAACATTACACACCTTATAATAACGCAGACAGAGGCAACGCAGAGAGAGGAGTCTGAAGAAGAGTCAGAGGAGGAAGGTGGCTTTGAGGAGGTGGAAGACCAAACACAGCAGGCGTCCCAGGGGGCTTGTTGTCACCTTTCGGGCACCCTTGGTGGCTGGGTGGAGGAAGAGACCTTCAATGACATCAGTGAGGACAATGAATGGGACATGGCTAGCTTGGTATCCAACCTTGGGCAAATGGGGAGTTTGCTGTTCGCGAACCCAAAATTTGATGTTCGCGATCACATAATGGTTGCATTGATAACCGTGTAGTCATTATTTTTGATAGCCGGTATTGTTGACTGATAAGGTGCAGATAATTTGTATGAATCAATAAAGTAGGACAAATGAGGGGCAGATGGAAGAGCTGTCTCTTGATTTTAAGTGCCAAGTGCCACACTTGGTACTTGCTGCTTGGGCAGTGTAATAGTGGAAAAGAATATTGGGGTGGGCTAATGTTCCGTACTCTTTAGTTACATAACCTGTTTTGGATGTCTAGGTCGTTCATTGTTCCAGATAAAGATACCTATTTGGGATTGGTAGACAGATCCTTTATTTGTAACATGCCAACATATTCTGCAGCGATATACAGGGGTTGAGTACAAATTAAGCCCGGTAAACACATTGCAAAAGAATGAAGGGCCCTGTTAGTGAGCTTAAAATCAAAAGCACCATTCTAAAGGGTTTGGGTGTTATTAGGAGGGTAAAAGATGTGTTCTGCATTTTAAGGCTGAAGGTGATCAGCTTCTTTAGTAAGGTTTTGAGGCCGGAGGATAGTCAAGCGGAGTG
Organism: Discoglossus pictus; assembly: GCA_027410445.1. Taxonomy (NCBI): domain Eukaryota; kingdom Metazoa; phylum Chordata; class Amphibia; order Anura; family Alytidae; genus Discoglossus; species Discoglossus pictus. The sequence goes on from CM050166.1 coordinate 231,640,697, forward strand.
AGGCAAAGTGTTCCAAAGAATAAGGGCAGAGCGAAGAGGACAGTTGCTGGAGTATCTTAAGACCAAAGCGGAGATATAAGAGGGTGTGTTATTGGTGAAGACTTTATACATTAGGGTCATTATTTTTTATTATTATGGAGCCTATTGGAAGCCAGTAGTGGTAGATGAGTCTTTCGGATGCGTTCAATGTAGTGGGGACAGATGTGTGATGGAGAGGCCAGCAAGAAGAGTTACAGTAGTTGAGGTGAGATGATGCGAGTGTGAATTATAATATTAGTTGTGTCTTGTGTAAGATAGTGACTTATTTTGACAGTTTTTTAGTTGGAAATGACAAAATTTTGTGATTGTATGTGAGGAACAAAAGAGAGGGTGGGGTCCAGTAGAACCCCAAGACAACGGACCTGGGAGGTGGGAGTGATGGGAGACACTGTCAACAGTGAGAGATATGTGAGGAGGGTGGGATTATTAGGAGCTTAGTCTTTGACCTGTTGAGTTAGTTGAAGGGCAGACATCCAGGAGGAGATCGTAGAGAGGCAGTTGGCAACTTGATCTAGAAGAGAGGTGTAAAGTTGTGGTGCAGAGAGGCAGATTTGAGTGTCCTCTGCATATAAATGATACTGAAATCCAATACTTTGTATTGGGGTACAAAAGAGGATGTATAGATTGGGAGGGCCTCGGACTGAACCTTGTGGTACACCAACGGTCAGAGGGCGAGGAAAAGAAGCCAGCTTAAGGCAAAATCTGCTATCCTAATATAGCGTGTCTGAAAGGTAAAGCAAAAGAGACATCAGATTAATCTTTACAGTGCCCATATGACCAAAATAAATTGGGAGGTTGCACTGTATCTTAAACTTTATTGAATTAACAAAAAAAAAATATTGGATTAAAAAGTGCCTGGTTGAAGTCTGAAGAAAACATCTGGCTAAGTGGATGCTCATGTATTTAGATATGTTCTTAACAGGATTAAAACTGAAATGTATTACAATATTTTTTTATTTTTTTTAATAAAATGTTTTATGAGATGTCCTGTATAACATGTAGGCTACTTTTTGCCTAAGGACTGCAGACCTGTATTCATTTATGAAACTCTCATATACCTTAAAATACTTAATATTGTTTTGGATGATGTTATCTGTTTAATCCTTTTAGCAAAGTTAGAAGTGTAAAGATATGACTTGTACAGTCTTTCTGTGATTAGAACTAGTGGGTCTGTTCCTTATTGTGTCTACATTGCAGGGGAGCATATATTTTCTGCATTGGCTGATTCCACTTTCTTAACTGGCCTGAAGACATTTTCTCAAGAATGACAAGCTTAGTATAAAACTACAAGAATAGATTTCTGAAAAATGTAATTGTTTAAAATCGCTCATTGTGTCAATCCTTTCTTGTTTTACTATCATTTTAATAAATATCACTGTATGGGTTTCATTTTATATTTATGGAATTTCCAATTTTTAATTTGCAGAGTTCTCTCAAGATTTTTCAGCAAAGCCAAGTGGAATACACCCGTGTTAAAGAAGAGTGTGCAAAAAGTGATGTTGCGTATGTAATATCAAAGATTTCACATATTGTAAAACATTTTGAAGCTTCTATACTTGTGTGTACACATAATCTGAGGAAGGTGTCGGCACTACATTGCACTGACATTACCCATAGAATAGATTTTAGTTGTAAGGGATGAGTATAAGAAAATAATTTATTTACTAAACGTGTATTAAAGTGAGAATATTTTGAAATACAGGTACATGTAGTGCATTTTTATATATATATATATATATATATATATATATATATATATATATATATATACTTGCCTCTTATTTTAATGTATTTAATTTATTTTAATTTGCTAATTATCTTAACATTTTAGGAAGAAGAAGCTGGCATTAAAAGTGAAAAAGATGGAAGGTAATACTATATGCATACTCACTATGACCGGGGTGGGGGCAGGATTTTAGTGACCATTTGTAGTAACATGTTTATGTCCGTATATAATTCTGGGGAATTTTATTCAAGAAGTGACATAGCTACATTCAGCATCAGTTGCTATACCATTAACCCTACACATAGAGCTCAAATCTGCCTGGTGACAGGCAAGAAATGTTATTGCCCATTTTTGTTATGGTAATTCTAATGCCAGAAATCGAAGTTGTGTGTGTTTTTGTTTAGTTTTTTTGGTGGGGGGATATATTTTTGTTAAACTACTGACCAGCACAGAGACTGAAGGATTTTTACTACTAATATTTTTGATCTTGAGAGAAAAAAAAAAACAAATTACCGTAGATTTGTTGCTTGTTTTGTGGGTGTCTTAAGCTTGCTAACTGTGAATTTGAGGGTACATCTGTCTCTCTATTTGGCACAGAAATAATTAATGCTCAGTGTTGTCAGTGAGACACTGTATTTCTGCAGTGGACACATCGCTTTCAGGTCTGGCCCTCTTTTTAATAGCGGAGCATTATACTTGGGTAGACCGTCACATTGTCAATCTTTTGTCTGACCTGCTCGCACACATATATCCACTTACACATATTGTATATTTAAAGATATATTTAAAGATAAAATTAATGGATTGCTTGAGAATAAAGATTAATGATAATTCAAACATCTCAGCTTTTCGAAGACTTGAGCCAGACCTTGTCATGTCACATTATTTTTTGTTATTATTATAGTTCATTTATAACGCGCCGACATATTCCGTAGCGCAGTTCAGACAAAGATAAATACAAATTAACAAATAGTAAAGCAAGGAGGGCCCTGTCTTTGGGAATGCACCATGAACATTGGATTCCTAGCTCAAAGTACTTAGGATAGAAACTGGTAGACTTACAATTTATGGTATAGTGAGTGGTAAAAGAGGGAGAGAGAGGTAGTAAGCGTGTTAGGGTGGAAGGTGATATGCTTCTTTAAAGAGATGCGTTTTAAGTGAGGTTTTAAATGTTTTGAGGCAAGAGGATAATCTGGTGGAGCAAGGCAAGGAGTTCCAGAGACTTGGGGCAGCCCAATAAAAGTCCTGGAGGCGGGAGTGAGAGGAGAGGACAAGAGTTGTAGATGAAGGTCATTAGCAGAACTAAGAGGGCGGGCGGGGGATTATTTGGAGATGAGAGCAGAGATGTACAGGGGTGCGCTATTGTTGAGGGCTTTGTAATTTAGGGTCATAGTTTTACATTTTATTCTGGAGGCTAAGGGAAGCCAGTGGGGTGATTGACAGAGAGGTGATGCAGACACTGAACTTTGTATACGGAAGATGAGTCAAGCAGAATGGATTGAAGTGGGGATAGTCGGGTGGTGGGTAGGCCAGCAAGAAGCGAGTTGCAGTAGTCTAGTTGAGAGATGATGAGAGAGTGTATTAGGATTTTAGTTGTGTAAGATAGTGACGAATTCTGGAGATGTTTTTTAGATGGAGAAGACCAGATTTAGTTACTGATTGTATGTGAGGGATGAAAGACAGAGCGGGGTCCAGTAGAACTCCAAGACAACGGGCTTGGGAGGTGGGGCGATGATGTTGTTGCTGACAGTGAGAGAGATGTGAGGAATTGACGCTGTGGCAGGGGGAGGGAAGATTAGATTAGGAGTTCAGTTTTAGACATGTTGATTTTGAGATGGTGGGTTGACATCCAAGAGGATATACTAGAAAGGCAGTTGGAGACGTGTGTTATAAGAGAGGGGGATAGATCTTATGGAGTGATTCATTAATCGTGTAATATTTTCTTTTTCCTATACGACTCACTTTTGCATTGTTTTTATTACAGAGGCTGCCGCTAAGCAAATACAAGACTTCAAACAACTGAAGCTGGAAAAAAAGGTACTGGCAAAAGAACTGAAGAAAACCCAGGTAATACATATTTACTCACCCAACAGTGATTTGGATTAGCATGAGTTGGTGCCCTAAAATATTGCAGAATATTTATGAAGATGTTGGATTTTTTTCTAAAGTATTTACTTGACAAAAAATAGATATATTAGTGCATTAACATTTTGTATGTATATGTGTGTTTGTATATGTGTATATATAATGTGTGTATATCGCATATTATAATTGTCAAACTACGAGACGTCGTAACGCTTTGTGTGGTGCATACGACTTGGTCCTCGCAAGGTCGAGCCGTTAAAACACTATAAAACGCGAAGGCGCTCATTGCCTGCGAGGCGAGCAGTGGAGGTAACGAAACATGCGGGACTTAGCCTCCAAAAACTTGCAAAACGCGGGATCGCCTTAGGCTGCAAGCAGTTGACGGGACTTAGAAAAAAAATATACGACAGGAAAAATACAAAGTTAACGGCCGAACCACGCAAAATCAAAATACAAAAACAGATACAGCAAAAACGCACACAGCACTGGAGAACAGCCAGGATGTCTGTAAGTGAGGTGGAACGCAAATTTATGTTGAATTTAAGCAGTTTTGGCACTTGAAAATCGGCTAAGCAAGAAAAGAAATGGTGGCTACAAAAAATGAAAACGAGGCTACACGACCCCAAAACGCAGCCAGCGACGTAAAAGGTAGAAAAATACTAATAGGAAGGACGCAAAATGCTCACGAAACGCGCAAAACATAGACTAACGCCGCCATTTTACAATACTAACTTACACATTTACACAATAAGGTTCTGAAATGGCGGATTTTGTCTCGCGCACGCAGCCTATATATAGGGCACACTTGCCACAGAACTGACACTTTCTCCTCAGGTGATGACAGAATGAGTGGACATTTTCTGCTGCTGGAAAATCCAAAGAGATTGTTGGCTCTTCAGGATACTGATTGCTAAATATTAAATACAAATAGGTAAGGTATATTAATAAATTTAATTATTCTTAAAAAAAAATATATATATATATATAATTAGTTAAACATTTGAGCAACAAACTTGTTTATCAATACTTTCATGCTTAGCTGTTTGTAATATATATTTAATGGAATAATTAGTAGCGTAAATTAATTTATTAATTCGTAATCATTATCAAAAAACATTTATAACATTTTAAACTGCCTAAAGTTTATTAATACATTAATGCTTACCTCTTTCTAATATATTTAGACATTGCTTGATTAATTATTAATTTACATTATTTTTATTAATAAATTATTAGTAATCATTATGAACAACAACTATTCTATATTTTACAATGCCTTTAGTTTATTAATATATTAATGCTTTGCTCTTTAGAATACATTTAGTCATTGATTAATAATGAACATTAATTAATTAGTAATATTACCCCCCAAAAAAGACCACAAACAATATGTATATTTTACTATTCAGTGTCAGTGTTGCTGCTGATTGCCTCATAGGGATGAATCCAAATATTACAAATGCTTTCCATCTTATTTGACTGTTTCATCATCTCTGCAGCTAACTGAACACAGAGAGTGACTTTGCAGCCTTTGAACAGCATAAAGATCTCCTTTACAGGTATATCATTTATTTGTGTACTTATGGAACAAAAAAGGATTAAGTCTTTATTTTGGATTGAGGAGTTATTGATTTAATGTAAATTAATTGGTAATCATTAACAGAAAAAGCTTACATTTTTTTTTTTACTGCAATAAAAATAAAAGGTTTTAACCTGCACTTATATATCTGCCTTACTGCTCATTCATGTACATTGCTTTTGGAACTATTAATTAATAATAAAAACATTTATAATCACAAAATATGTACATTTTACAAAGCATTTACATATCTGGAGTGCTTATAACTTCCTGACAGGGATAGGACATTCAAAGCACTTAAATATTTAAAGCAGTTTCTTAGATTCTGACAGGTGCTACATTTTAATATTTTATACTGCTTTTATTTATGAATATATTGATGGTTATGAGTTTTGCATCTATGCCAATTAAACATCATAGTTTCAATGAGTCACAAATGAATTGAATACAAACATTTAAAAATGATTTTCATGTCATTTCACAGATTTCTCAACTTCACCTGACTGGATTTTATCTGCAATAACATCAGTTTCACAGGTATATAATATATATATATATATAATATGATTTCATGATTCTGTAAAAAAAAATATGCTATGTGCTTATATAGTGCCCTATTGCATTACAGAAATTGCAAATGAATTAGACCCTTTGTATTTAATTATTCATTTATAATAACAAAACAAAAAAAAATGATGCATAAATATATGCTTACTTAATTTTCTTTTAAAGAACGCAAATTACTCCTCCATAACATTAATAAAATTACAAAATTGCACATTATTTTAAGCCTGATCTCGATCTACACTTTGCTCATAGCTCTTTCTGTTTGCCCTTCTTTAGGAAAACATAATTACCTCTTTATGTTTACCATTGATTCAACCCCTGTACAGCGCTACGGAATATGTTGGCGCGATATAAATAAAGATAATAATAATAATGTCAGTTATTTATTCATTAACCTATATTAATTTATTAATGTACTTAATCATTATTACAATAAAAAAAATCTTATTTAGCAATATATGTGCAGCGCTTTCCTTAATGTATGCCAATAAAAATAAATAAATGGATTAACTTATTTCTTGGAAAAATTCAAAATGCTTTTCAAATTATTGCATGCTTTCATTTAATGCTATTTAGGTTTTGCATTGAGAGCAGCTACAAACAGAATGTACAATACAAAAAAACATTACATCTCACTCCTGTATTTACAATTAGATTACAATGGTGGTCAATGGAGAAGACAGGATTGAAAGCAGTAGAAGAGTGGCAAGGGAAAGGAAGCAAAGGTGGAAAGATGCACAGTCACCCGAGACTTCCCAACATTTAAGAGAAGATTGACAGAGACTTTTAAATAAAAGAAAAATGAGTAAGGAAGCACAAAGTGAGTGTGCTGGAGCTTCAAAGAAAAGTAAACAAAAACATGTCTGTGAAACATTGCCTCATGATCCAATATTGCCTCATGACACCAATGTTCATACATGACACCAATGTAGATATAGAAAGTTGTAATGATGTGTATGTTGAGGAAGCTCAGGATACTGCTTTCATTACAGTACAAACAGTGCACACTCATTATTGTAGATTACTCAATGTTTGGCAGTTTTGTGTGGCCTATCATTTTCTCAAGGAAAGACCAACTGACGGAGACTTCATTAGTTGCTGTCAGGACAGCAACTAATGAAGTCTCCGTCAGTTGGTCTTTCAACTTCCACAAAGACACAAGTTTCCAGATTACTTGCAAAGTATAATGAGCGATCCAACAATTCCAAATTATACCAATAAAAAAAACAAAAAAAACATTATACCACAAACTTATACCATCAGTCCAATAGACATTGAACTTTTCAGTTTAAGATTACTTCTTTTACATGTTCCCAGTGCACAAAGTGATGAACATTTACACACCGTGAATGACCGTTTATGATACTTTACTATTCGCTGCAAGACATCAAAACTTCATAGCAGATGATACAGAATGGGAGAGGTGTCTGAAAGAAGCAGCATGTGTCAAATGCCAAAGCAAGTTGAGATAACAATTTGCATCTTGCAATGTACCTGATGCATTTACTTGGGAAACATTTAAATTAGGCATGTGTGAAGACTTCTTGAAACGTTACAATGAGCCATTGTACTCTTAAAAGCGTTAATGGAAATTCAAGAAATATTTCTTGCTCGTGGATTAAATTTGTGCAAGTTTTATTTGCATGATCCAGGACTTATAGATGACATCAACTTTGATTGACACAGACAACAAAAAACAGAAGAAAACTGGCAACTTCAAATACTTTACAATTGCAAGCATTTCATGCCGTAACAAATGCTACAGATGATGAAATGGTCAAAGTCCGTTATTTCTGTCTTGATGGCCCTGGTGGATCAGGAAAATATCTGTACAATTGTTTGTTTGCGTTACATTCGAGCACAGGGTCAAATAGCAATGCCATTTGCAAAAACTGGAATTGCGCACTTTTGTTAGAAGGGGGCAGAACTGTGCATAGTGGATTTAAACTGCCAGTTCCCATTTTAGAAACATCAGTGTCAGATATTCGACTGAATTCTTTACAAGCCAAAAAGTAAAAAATAAAGTAAATTAATTATCATAGATGAGGCAACAATGATGTCATGCCTTGCAATAAATATATTGATAGATTATTAAAAGTGATGGATAATAATTTGCCATTTGGAGGAAAGGTGATGTTGTTAGACATTACCTGTTGTGCCACATGGAAATAGGACTGACATCATTGAAACATGTATCAAGACAAGTAAACTGTGGAAAATATTTACACACCTCAAATTAGAATTAAATATGATCTGAAGGCCAAAACAAATCCCACGATTGTCTCGTTCAAATTGGAGAAGTTAAACATCCACAAATAAATGGTTAACCCAATGATACCATTGAAATTCCATCACAAATGGTTTGCAAGGAATCACTCATATCGGCAATCTTTCTAAACACTCTGAATAACGACGATTACTCAGACATTGCAAACAAAGTGATATTAACATCCAAAAATATAGATGCCTTGAATCTAAATAATGACACTTTAACGCACCCCAAAATAATTATTACAGTGCATATTCAGTTCTGGCTGGTGATAAAGACAGTGAATCTAAATTTAATATAAAATGTATTAATTTTTTAACACCATCTGGAATGCCACCACACACTTTGCAATTGAAAAAAGGGGCAATTGTCATGCCATTGAGAAATATGAATCCAAAAAAAGGACTTTGTGATACGACCAGATTAATTGTGCACGATTTAAAAGATCATTTCATACATGCAGATATTATGACTGGTACCCATAAAGGTGAACAAGTTTTTATACCAAGAATTGATTTGGTTCCAAGTGAGAGTGGTTTGCCTTTTGTCCTTCAAAGGAGACAATTTCCAGTTATCATGGCATTTGCCACGACCATAAATAAATCCCAAGGACAAACTTTTAATCTGTGGGTATTTATTTACAGGAACCTGTTTTTGCCCATGGACAACTCAATGTTGCTTTTTCAAGGTACACAAATCCAGATGATATTAAAGTTTCAATTGAAGACAATCCTAGTCAGGGTGACCTATTATACGATGTACGCATTTTTACAAAAACCATTGTGTACTATGAGGTTTTGTAAACAGAGAATAGTGGTTTAATTTCCAGGACGAATTGTAATGCCACTCGGGCTCTTTTTAGAGGATCACTATTTCACACTGGAAACTCTATGTACAATTTTACAAAACTACAACAAGAACAACAAAAAATGGAGAGAAAAAAACAACCACAATAAACAGTGGTTTTATCCCATAGACAAAATTAAGTCTGCTGGGCTCTTTATAAGGGAACCACTTGGACATGCAAAAAAAAAAAGTATATGAATGTCTTGGAAGTGGCTTTTGCCAGGATTGGCCCCACAAAGCAGTTAGGTTGCTTTTTATTACTATTATACTGTTAAAAGTTTAATACATTAACTTTGTTTGTAATGTAATGAAAATTGTTTCATTGTATAAAATTAAGGATTCATGTTAGCAAGAGGATGATCATTTGTTGTAAAAAAAATAAATATATAATTAAATACAGGGTATTGATCCTGAGAGTAATCTGATTGCCAGTTAATGGGGTCAGGAAGGAATTAATGTTTTCCCTTCTTTTGATACAATTGGCTAAGTTTTCATGCTGTGTTTTTTTTTTTTTTTTTCACTGTTTGCATTCCTCTGGATTCAATACCCATGTGGTTTAACAGTACTTTAAATAAAAGTTTCATGTTATGAAACCATTACATAATGGTCTTTATACTTATTCATAAAAAGTTACCTCTGATTTAAAAATGTTAGTATTGTTGATAAAAATGGTTCGCTAATGTTTCTAATCTAAGTTGCGTGTTGTAAAGCATTTATGTAATGGTTTAACGGCTATTTATTCATACAAACTTCATCCATTGTTACATTTATTCCTGCATACATGATGATTAAAATTGTAATATGGTTAAAAAAATGATTGTTTACCAGTTGTTCAGACAAGTTGACTGTTAATAAATTTAAAAAAAGTTATTATAATTGTTGTACTTCTTTATACATAACAAAAAGGTTGAGTGTCAGACTCACATTGTTTGGAAAACAGCATTCCCAGTATTAAAAATGTGTTGACCGTCATTTTTATGTGTATATTTATTTATATATATATATATATATATATATATATATATATATATATATATATATATATATATATATATGTGTGTATGTGTATATATTTGATTTTGAAGCCATGGCAATGCTGTTTAGCACACAATGTAAAGCTTTTTATACTCTAAGGACCTTCAGCGCTCATTGCGAGCCTCTACTTGCGTGTCCTTTGGCTCCTCTCTCTATTTTTTTTTAAGTACTAATTAATGAATGAATAATAAATGTAACATAGTTTACCATTTTCTAATTTAATATATGTAACAATCAAAGCCTAAAGAGGTAACAATCTGTTTTTATTGTCCTGCAGCATATAATGTCCAGTGGGACTCGTGCTGGCCTGAGGCGATAGTTTCATTATGTTCTCAGCGTACATTAGAAATAGGCTGTGTGCGCGAGGGCAAACAGTTTGTTTATTTGTGTAAAGCGCTACTGTAGATGCGTAATGTTGTAATGGTGTATTTTGTACCTTGTACGTTCCTGGGTAAAAGTGGTACGTGGTTGGCGGTGTTTTGCGCAGTCCAGGGTCGTGTAGCCTGCTTTCTCATTTTTTTTGGGACGCCTTTTTTTTTTTTTTTTTTTCTTAGCTGATTTTCAAGTGCTGAAACTCGCCGAAATCTATTCAAATTTGCGTTCCACTTCACTCCCAGACATCCTGGCTGTTCCCCAGTGCTGTGTGTGTGATGTTTTTGTTGTATTTGTTGTGCTTTGCGCGGTTCGGCAGTAACTTTGTATTTTTCCTTTTTTTTTTTTTTTTCTAAAACCCGCGTTCGTCAAGTGCTTGCAGCCTGAGGCGACCCCGCGTTTCCTAAGTGTAAGTCCTGCCTTTTTCATTGCCTCCACTGCTCGCCTCGCTTTGCAGGACTCGCAGACGATGAGCGTCTTTGGCGCTCATCACCTAAGTGCTAAGAGTTAACGGCTCTGAAGCAATGAACGCCTTTTGGCGCTCATCGCCTAAGTCGTACACACCACGCAAAGCTTGACGACGTTTCCAAGTTCGACAATTATATGATATATATATATATATATATATTACATCTGTGTTCATATTTGAATGTCTAAAGCAAGTTAAAAAAATCCTGCTTCCAGCTCAGAATTCCGCAGGAAAAACAGTTATTACCTCACTCTTGGAAGCTAAGCTAGGCCATGCAAATGTGCCCACAAATGCCTCGCTCTTCAATCCACAGCCATTTTTAAACATGGCTTCCTTTTTAAGCTTATGCCTGTTGTATTACACAGCTATAACGTAAAGCCAAGGTTGGATTTTACACAAGCAGAGAATCCCATCCATGTACAGCTGTTTCAAGCTTACTGACTATCAGCCTGGAGTGGGATCTCTGCTTGTGTTGTGGACCTTATGAGTAGATAGTTCACCACAACAATCATTTATAATATGGTGGGCAAAAGAGCAATAGAAGCCACAAATGCCTTGCTCTTCATTCCGTAGCCATTATCAAACATGGCTTCCTTTAATGCAAAGCCAAGGTTGGAATAAACAAAGGCTGAGTATCCAATCCATGTACAGCTGTTTCAAGCTTACTGGCTATCATCAGCATGGAGCGGGATCTCAGCCTGTGTTGTGGACCTTATGAGTAGGTAGTTCACCACAACAATCATTTATAATATGGTGGGCAAAAGAGCAATAGAAACCCTCCACCGTACAGTAAATAAATAGTACATCTGTGTTCACATTTGAATGTCTAAAACAAGTTTAAAAACCTGCTTCCAGCTCAGAATTCCGATGGATGGGATTCTCAGCTTGTGTAAAATCCAACCTTGGCTTTGCATTAAAGCTGTGTAATACAGCAGGCAAAAGCTTAAAGGAAGCTATGTTTGAAAAATGGCTATGGATTAAAGAGCGAGGCGTTTGTGGGCACATTTGCATGTCCCAGCTCAGCTTCCCAGAATGCAGTGTAATAACAGTTTTTCTCATAATTCTGAGTGGGCAAAAGAGCGATAGAAGCCCTCCACCATACAGTAGTACAGTAAATAAAAGCACATTTTGTGTTCACATTTGAAAGTCTAAAACAAGTTTAAAAAAAAACGGGTTTCATGGCCAGAATTCAGAGAAATACAGTTATTACACTGCATTCTGGGAACCTTTGCAGAAACATGCAAATGTGCCCACAAAAGTTTTGATTTTGCAATCCATAACCATATCAAACATGACTTCCTTTGGTTATGGATTGCAAGAGCGTAGGTTTTATGGGCACATTTGCATGTCCCTGCCAAGGTTCCCAGAATACAGTGTAATAACTGTATTTCTCGTAATTCTGAGCTGGAAGCAGTTTTTTTTTCATTTTTTTTATTTTTTTTTATTGTTTTAGACTATCAAATGTGAACACAAATGTGCTATTTACCGTATTACTGTATGGTGGAGGGCTACTATCTTATTTTGAGATTATATATATATATATATATATATATATATATATATATATATATATATATATATATATATATATATATATATATATATATATATATATATATATTATAATTTGCAAACAATGAATAGGACTTCCATACACTGTATAAGGTATATAATACTTAATATTAGTATGGTACATTAGATTGGTAATGTATAAATGAAAAAATCTAGGTTTTAAATATTTTCCAAAAGATATATTACATTTTGAATATGAGCTTGAAATATCTTTAATATATAGGAAAGCTTAATATTATTAAAAACCGAGCAAGATGTAAATTGTATTTAACTTTTTTTTTTTTTTTTTCTTTACAGAAAAAACTTTTTAGTTATCAGAAAGTAAAGAGCACAAAAGGTAACAGTTGCCTAGATTTTATTATATAAAATGCTTGTGTATGTGCTCTGTTTTTTATTTATTTTTTTATCTTATGGTCTTTACTTCTAGCAGTTAAAAATGCACAGACCCAGATTGCAAGTCGAGAACATTTTAATGTCGACAAACGTAAGTTTTGAATAGTTACATTTTATGATACTTTATATTAGTGTAATGTTTATATGAAAAAAAAAGTTATTGTCTTAATAATGCACTCTTCATAGAAGCACTTCTGTTGCTGTGTTTGTCATTCACAACTACTATGGCTACTTAATATCAAGTTAATAGATTGACTTTTTGATACTACCAGATTTTAATATTAAAGAGTCAAATTTCTATATCGTGATTGACTGCAGTAGGTGTGCAGACAGAATTTATTCCTAAGCCAGTGTTTTATTTTCAGTATTATACTACTGGCACTGTTTATATAGAAAAAATCCAGAAACTTTGTTTGTTGTTTTTGTTTTGTTATATATATATATATATATATATATATATATATATATATATATATATATATATATATATATATATATATATATATATATATATATATATATATAATTTTTTCTAAATGGTATTCTGTGTTCTTCTGACTCTTGACATTTTTTTCCTTATTTTATATTTGTCCTCCTGTATGTGTACATAACGTGCATTAAACCATGTACATACGTCTATTTATATATATTTTTTCTTTATTTTTAAGGAAAAATTAAACTGCTGCTGGAAGAACTGTGGGGTTGTATAGATTCAAGAGATAAAAAACAAAATGAACTGCAGGTGCTAGGTGAGAATATAAAATGTACCTCACTCTCTGTATTGCTGGTAATCTTAAGCAAACTAATAAGTCATGTATTTTTTAACTAGATGATGATCTGAACAGAACTACAGAGAGAGAGCCAAGAAAGGGTAAATTCGTATAGGCAAAATTATAAGTTATACCTGTTTGCCAGAACATAAAGTACTCCTACCTTGCTTTCTAAATGGATAATTTAACAGCCTTGCTGACATAATGTCTTTCTTTTATCTTCACAGAAAGAAATTTAAAGAAAAGTAGAAAACAAAAGAGTGATGATGACTGCATTATGCCTCCTAGTCATAGTAGCCCTCTTATACTGAGCCAGATGTTGACTGCTCCTGCAGTACCTGTTATCCATGCTTCGCATGAACTTAACACAGACAGAAATGAAAAGAACAAAAGTTTTGAGGACGCTGTTGCAGATTTTAATGGAGACAGTGCTTTTTATGAAGATAAAACAACTGACCTTTTCGTTCCCAGAGATTTGATTGATAGCTATGAGGAGGCTTCTGTTTGTGAGGACAGTGAGGTAGATGCATTCCTTGCTATTATGGACTGGGCAAAACCTCTTCCACCACTTTTGTCTCCAGTATGCTTTTCACCTTCAACATCAAAGGTGCGTATCTTGCATGAATAGGATATTATGGGATGGTTGTGGAAGCATTGTTTGCTTAGTATATGTTCTTCAGCAAGGGACATTATATATATATATATATATATATATATATATATATATATATATATATATATATATATATAACAAATTATGGTCAATAAAATTTGAAGCCATGGCAATGCTGTTTGGCACACAACGTTAAGCTTTTTATATATACTCTAAGGACCTTTGGCGCTCATTGCGAGTCTCTTCTCACGTATCCTTTGGCTCCTCTCTCTATTTTTTTTAAATACTAATTAATGAATTCATTGAATAATTAATATAGTTTACCTTTTTCTAATTAATAGATGTAACAATCAATAGCCTGAAGAGGTAACAATCTCTTTTTGATTGTCCTGCAGTATATAATATCCAGTTGGACTGTTGCTGGCCTGAGGAGATAGTTTTATGAATATCACAACAGTGCATTAGAAATAGGCTGCGTGCGTGAGGGCAAACCGTTGGTTTATTTGTGTAAAGCGCTACTTTAGATGCGTAATGTTGTTAGTGGCAAGTCAGGATTGTAAAATAGCATAGTTTGTCTATGTGCCAAGCGGTTCGCGAGCATTTGCCGTCCTTTGTAATAGTGTATTTTGTACATCGTACGTTCCTGGGTGAAAGTGCTACGCGGTTGGCGGTGTTTTGCCTGGTCCAGGGATGTGTAGCCTCGTTTTCATTTTGTTTGGCCGACATTTTTTTTCGCGCTTAGCTGTTTTTCGAGTACCGAAACTCTGCCAAATCAACTTAAATTCTCTTTCCACCTCACTCCCAGACGTCCTAGCTGTTCCATCGTGCTGTGTGATCCTGCGTTTCCAAAGTTTTTTGAGGCTAAAAGCTGCATGTTTCATTGGCTCGCAGGCAATGAGCGCCTTTGGCACTCATCGCCCAAGTGCTGGGAGTTTTAGTGCCTTAACAGCTCGCCTCGCTATGCAAGGCTTGCAGGCGTTGAGCGCCTTTGGTGCTCATCGCCTAAGTCGTACGCACCACGCGTAGCATGATGACATCTGGTAGTTCGACAATTGTAATATGTAAATGATTTTGACTTTGAATATTGTAATGATTTTATATGTGTGAAAACTTGTAGTTTAGAGGCAGTAGTGGGCCAAGAATAAACTGCTACATTATAAAACTGAATTCAATGAAAAAGCTGTGATAGGCGGTGAATGTAAGCAAGAAAGAATGGGTAATTGAGTTTAAAAAAATGCCTTCTCAGATTCAACATGAACATTATTTACTAAAGAAGGTTTGGCAGATTAAGTTTTATGTACTCAAGTAATAAACCAGCTGAGAAAGTTATGAGGATCTGCAGTTGATCACCTGCAAGACTCATAAGTGAGTTTAATTGTTGCTTTCATAGATAATTAAAATGAGGCAGTGTCTTTCAGATGCTGAAAAGTAAAACTGAATTTTGTGTTTATATTATTAATTATGAATGGGAGGCAGTTTGTCATTAAAACATCATGCCACTCTAATCTCAAAGTCGAAATATACTCCAGTAGGTGTTTGTTTATTTTTTAATCAAATAAATCCCTTTGTTTCGGGAGGGGAAGGGTTTATATCTATGTTAGCATCAGCGGAAAGAAACTCAGGAAGTCAAATGGTTGATGTGGTTTTGCAAATGCCTAACAAGTTCATTTTGGGTGATAAAACTGCATATAATTCCTTGTAATACGTTTATTAACAGAATGTTATGTATAGCAAATATAAATATTGCGCCTATTTCTATATATATATATATATATATATATATATATTTTTTTTTTTTTTTTTGCTGTTCTGTAAATATTGCTGCTAAAACACTGTAAATACTATTTTCTTCATTTCAGGATGATCTGTTTGGGGAATTTACAGACTCCAGTGAAGAGGAGAGAATTTGTCACTCCAATAGATTATCTGCAAATGACACATTTGAATATGTGAATAAACATGTAAATTCTGCACGTGTACAAGTAAGGACTGATGTCTCTCATACACCAACTGCAGTTCTTGAGAATGTGAAAGAAAATGCCACAATCTCTGTAGAAAATGTTAATGAAAAAACACTGTATGTTTCTGAAAATTCCAGCCACAACAATGAGGTAATAGAAATGTCTAAACACAAGAAAGGCCAGTTCAACCATACCAATTTTGTTTTACAAGCCGAATCTGCATTTTATCCAGTTAGTAATATATTGCCGGACCCCAAAGGTGTAACTGCAGACTATGCCACCACAACATCTTATGATACAGAGAGCAAATATGGTCAAAAGGAATCGTCAGTGATGCAAACAAAAGACCAGTGTGTATTTTCAGGGGACAAAGATGTGTCAGAATGTAATGCTTCAGGCATCTTAGAAAAACCTTCTATAGGGGACACATCTTGTTCAAAATCAGTTCCTACTGATAACTTGGATGTAACTATATTATCTGAAAGCGCTAATACACCAATGATTCGTGTTAATTCTTCCCTTGAAGCCTTGCAAGAAAAGGAAAGGCCCGGGGCATTTGTAAATGAATCCGTAGGTGAGGAAAGTATTTCAGCAGGAGTGCATGATCCAGTGAAATCTGAAGATGTCTCTTGTCAAAAAACAAATAATTTGGAACTGCAACACAATTTAGGCAAGAATGCTCCTATATCCAATGCTGATGAGATTTGTAACCAGGAAAGTTTGTTGGTAAAAAAACATGACATTTTGCCAGTGCCTGTCCTGTGTGTAAATAAACAAAGTTTAAATAAGCCAGATAGGGTATCAGAGTTACTAGTGCAAACAGAAAGCTTTCCCAACTACGAGACTGCTGTGTCACAAAGTCAGAGAGACCACCACAAAATGTTGCCAGATGACAGCATAGGACATAAAATCCATACAGATGAAAGACAAGAAAATTGTACTAAGCTTGTTTGTTCTGGAGAACCATTAATACATGATGCAGAGTTCAATGAAATGCAACATGCAAAAGATAATGTATCCATTGCAACTAGCGCACAATCATTTGTTGGCGAAAACCCTGAATTTCTGGGCAACTCTCCTATTGGATCAATATGCGAATTGGAAAAGGAAGAGCATAAAGACGGTTCTATGGAATGGGATACTACAAACAAAGAAAACCATATACAATCGGAGTTGGTTTTACAACATAGTAAATCTACCATGTTGTTGGAACAGGTAGTGTCTGTACTAAAGGACAATGACCATAAGCCAGAAGGTCTCAGATATGGTAACACTACATCTGAAAATACATTTATATCAGGCATTGTTTCTTCAGCTAATCAGGATGATATAATCCATCCAAATATTTCATGTGACAAAAGCAATGATCATATCATCTCATGTCACTTGGAGAATAAAGAAAGTGATTTACCACAGAAATTAGAAATAATTGGAGAGAACAGACTATTATTGTCTCCTGAATCGCCTAAAAATAAAGTTGAGTTTGGAAACTTAAATAAATCGGTAACTAACAGCTATAGTAATAATTATGTTAACACAGTTGATGGAGATTCTGGAACTGAGGATCAAGCTTTTAATAAACAAAGATGTATAGATCAAAACAAGAAAAAAGATGAATATCTGCCTTGCAATAGCTCAACATCTTCTGATAACATACTAAACATCGCTGAGTTAAATTCAAGTTTGAACATCAATATTACCCATGACGTGCACCCTACAGATCATATTGAACATATACCTGTAATTGACAATGTGATGGAGGAAAAAAGTGATAACTGGGTCACAGAATCGATCATACTGCAGAAGACCGTTAAAGCTATTAATAGTCTGCATAATTCTCCTGTGAATGAAATAACAATGCTAGCAGAAAAAGGCACCTCAGATAAGAGTAGCTACAGTTCTTGCACATCCACTTCTGACATTCTTGAAACACTCACTGACTGCGAGAATTTTTCAAATGTTTTTGTGTGTTCTCCAGTACATGATAAGCCTCTTGAAATGGTTTCTTTACACAGATCTCCTGAATTCAGAACAGAGTCTAATATTCCACCACATAATTCTTCCGAAGGATCTTGCGAAAAGTGTGATAAACAAGGGGAGAAGACTATTTCCCCTGACAGATTTGTTTGTTCGGTTTCAGAACACACTGTAACAATTAGTAAAACGGATAGTGTTACAGGAGAGACCGCAATAAATGTAGAAAAGGAAAAGCAGTCTGCAAGAATATCCAGTTGTAATGACACTGATGAAGTTGACATAAAACATGAAATAGTTGTAAAAACTGATAATTCTACAATTGAATTAGTTGTTCAAGCTTCATCAAAAGATAGTTCTGTGAAGCTCCTGCCTGCTAATAACAGCTCTATTACCACAGACATAAATAGTTACACCCTCAAAGAAAATGAGACCCAAGTAAATAATTTTCCTGTACAAAGCATTGAAAAGGAAGTGGCAGAAAAGAGTGGTAATTTAAGCATTGTTGAAACATTTAGCAAAAAGATAATAATTGCAAAAGACCCTTCAGATTCTAGTGAAGAATCTGAAGATGAGTTTCCCTTGCGCAAGGTTAACTATAGACATTCTTTATCCTACAATTTTTGTAAAACCATTTCAAGTATAAAAAGTAGCAATGGTGAACAATCAAATGATAAAAAAAGCACTAGTGATATTAAACACACAGAAGCTAATGTACCACCAGAGATAGCTATAGTTGCTGAATCACCACATGACTCCAAAATCGAATTGCATAAATTAATAGAAGCCCAGGAAAAAGCTACACAAAGTAAGAACATACAAATAAATGGTGTACACTGTGATGAGACATCTAATGCAAGTATGCTATCCGATCTTAAGGCTGCAAGAAATCTAGATCAGAAAACAGTTCTAGAACACAATTCTGTACAGATTATTTCTCTAGAGGTATCTGCCATACATTGTGTTGACATGGGCAATAATCCATTGAATCTGGAATCAAATTTACAGAAAACAAATGCAAACAATTCCAGTATGGAAAATCCGGAAGAAAATTGTTCTGATAGAACAGCTGTTTTGCCAAAAGGAGAATCGGATGGACAACAGTATGCTGTAGTGTCTTTATCTGATCATTTACAAGCTGATATTGATAATGGTGCGGAAACAAACCATAGAAGACCTCCCGGTAAAAATTTGATTTGGAACTTTGAAATATCTGATGATATTGTTGATCCCAGAGCCGCTCATGGGACATCGAAAAGACAAAGGGCAAGTTCAGAAAGATATGAAATTGATCATCTTACAGAAGGCCCCAGTGATTTTGCAAACTCTGTGCAGAATACTACAGCAGGAAAAGGAGACCGCCATCGCATTAAGAGTGGAACTAGAAGTAGAAGCCATGTACAAAACAATCAAATTGGACAGACTGTTTTGGCAAATGCCGACACATCTACAAAAACAGAACTTTCTTCTGAAACGCTACATAAAGTAAGGTCAGAGATGGGCCCACCACTACCACCTTTGCTGGGTCCATTGATAGCAACCCCACCAAGGTATCTATGCCCCTTATCTCCAGGTATATCTTCCTCTAGCCGTTCCTCCTTGCCCTCTCCTCTTGATGATTTAATCTCACCATTACGAGTAACTCCAGTCCTGCCATTAATGTCACCATTGTCAGAAAATAAGAGATACAAATCTCCTATGTTCACCACACCATCTCCTTCTGAAAAAGCAAATAGGAGAATTTTGTCTTCACCTTTGCAGTTTTGTGCTGCCACACCAAAGCATGCACTTCCAGTGCCAGGCCGACTGCCTCCGTCTGCAGCTGCAAACTCTGCCCCTAATGTTCAAGCAAATTCTGTAAAAATTTTGGATACAATGTACCCAGAGTTATCAGCAAGAGCAAGGACCTTGAACATACTTAAAGGAAATATTCAGCTTAACAGGTGCTTGCCTGGGGATTCCAAATGTGGTATGCCAGTTAACCAGATTACAGGCTTCAAAGCAATTACATCAACTTCAACTGCTTTCATCAAAACTGGATGCAACTCAAAATCAAACAACAAAGATAAACCAAAATATTGTGACATTCAGAGGCTATCAAACAACTCTATTTCAATGAACAAACGAGTTGTGGACTGTGGCCCAATGCCAAAAAGTGCCAAGCGATTACGTCTTGACAGTGAGTCTCCAGTCACTGAGACCATTAAAGATGGTTTCTCACCTCCTGGAAATAACATTTCAGACACATTCCAGAATGCTGATAATTTTGTTCCTTCATTATCTATGGATAATGAGGTTATGTCTTACACAGATGAAGATATAGTGGCAAATGCTCTTAAGAAAGTTGAAGAGTTGTGCTTTGATCTTCTACCTGTAATCCGGAGTCATATTCATGTGGGAACCATTCCCTGTGTCCCAGTTATGAGAAATGAGGAGAAAGAAGTAATTCATGAATTTATCAGCACAAAAAAAGTAAGTTTCTTAATTTTCCATTTTTACAGCTTGTGTAAAATCCAACCTTGGCTTTGCATTAAAGCTGTGTAATACATCAGGCAGAAGCTTAAAGGAAGCCATGTTTGATAATGGCTATGGATTGAAGGGCGAGGCATTTGTGGGCACATTTGCATGCCCCAGCTCAGCTTCCCAGTGCAGTGTACTAACTTTTTTTTTCTCGTAAATCTGAGCTGGAAGCAGTTTTTTTTTAAACTTGCTTTAGACATTCAAATGTGAACACAGATGTAATAATAAAAAAATATAATGTGTGTGTTCAGTCATTCAGTTGTATTCGACTAGAGCACATTGGTGTGTTGGCTGCAATGGGTAGGTGTGTTGTGCAAATGCAATTTATGTATGTGTTTAACGTTAAACCTAAATTAAAGTCAAAGTTCAGACTCCGCTGCTTCATGGTACTACAAGGTCAAAGGAGTCTTTTACATTTTTTAATATAATGTTTACCACCAACACAATGATTTCAATTGGCTGGAGACGTGTGTTGTTAAATGTATTGTTTGAACCCCTTTAGACATGTTCTATCAGACAATTGTTCAATAGAAATTGGGTTGGCAGCTTTGTATTGTTATATCATTCTTACTTGTATTTTAGTTAAATTAACTGCTCGTTGTCTTTTATAAATATTTTGGTGTGTACCAACAGAGTTTAGTGGATAATATCCTGTTTGCAATTCTAAAGAAGCTGAAGACTGAAAAGACACTATTAAACCACAATTATCTGCAGGCTCTATGTCGAGTTTACGTAGGCCTGTGTCGTCAGCTTGGAGACATGGAAAGAGCCAGACTTCTCTGTTACAATATACTTAAAGAAGGTAAGTGAGAACTTGACTTTAAAAGACATTAGGTAATGCACATTAATTTCCAAATAGTATTTTGCAGTCATTATAGCCAATTAAATAAATTGTTATCAAATTGTGTTTTTATTAACCATATATAACTAGGATATCAAATCATATTTTGATGGTTGTTGGTCAACATAAATCTTTTCTTTCTTTTTTTTTATATTCATAAATCTTCTCATCCATACATAAATAAGTTAACTGGTTATAGAAGTGATTTACTTAATTTGTTTACTCCTGCATCCTAAAATATTTTGATTATTCCACATATCGCCATTGATTTCTATTAAATCAATAATGCCTGGTTCCTCAGGTCCTGTGAATTCCTGTAAAATCCAGCTTCCTAAAAAGTAAAGCTTAAATACTTTTTAGCAAAGCCAACTTTTCAATAGGTAATTTGTAACTGTTCCAACACTATAAACACTCTTCAATTGCTTAATTATTTGGCTCACTATACGTGAGTCAATATCCCCATTTCAGACTACATAATTGCCAGTGTTTTTATAGGCTACAGAAATCTGCTTTATTTTTTTACTTTCTAGTACACTACCAGTTTTGTTTTGTTGCTCTTGTGTTTACTAAAGTTGTCCTTTCTTTTGAAAAAGTTAACTTTTATTTATTTATTTTTTTATTCACAATCTTGTTTAGGTTTTCCAGAAGCTGACAAATTAGTCTTGTTTATAATCAGTACTTGGAGTGATATTTTTTCCTTGCACGGTGTGGTCAGTAAAGCAATGCAGGCACTTCTGAAGCAGCTAGCGGAAGGAGAGGTTCTGAATTGTTTGAGTGCTTATCTGAACTGGGAAAAGGTGAGCACAGCTACTCTTTCATTTGTAGCCACATTTTTTTTACTATAAATGTATTCTTTGTTTTAAACATATCAATTTGTCATCTTATATAAACTTTGTTCTTACAATCATTTTATCCCATTTCAGACTCCACCTGTGACTGTGGATATTGTTTTGTCAGGTGTATTGATGGCTATACAATTCTGTCCTGATATAAAATTTCAACCAAATGAGAAATTTGGGGAAGAATTGACTGAAAACATTTGGGAATATGTATTTGCTATTGATCTCTTGTGCTGCCACCAAAAATGGATATGGACAAACGACAATGTTATAAGGTACTTACTAGTCTGCTTTGTGCTTGCTCTCATGTCTATATTGAAATGTAAAATAAGTGTTACAGCAACTAAGGTGCTCTCTCTTGTATGGCTCCAATGAGATTGGTCTTTCCTATTTTTCATTTCATGCATGTATAGGCATACAATTTTAAGTCTATAGGAAAGATTTGAGGACCCTGTCTTTCATGCAGTTATTTTATATGAAACATTTTACTCAATTAAAAGGGTAACAAACGATCATTGTCTCGTTTTTTTTTGTTTGTTTTTTTGATAATGTAATTTTGCTGTTGGATAAATACAGTCAAATTCTAATGTAGCTTCCAGTACTGGCATTTCTTTATAAGGAGCTAGCAAAACTGTTTGTATAAAAAAAAAAAATGTTTTTTACATTGCTTTCTTTTTAGCAAAGAGCTTTGGCCTATACTGGACAAGTGGGTGAGACGTAAGAAGGGTAACATTAATATTGCATTCGTCCCTGATATCGTTGTGGCTGCTGTACTCCGTATTGTTGGTAAGTTTGTTGTGTGTGTTTGTTTTTTTATTTTGTATTATTATTGTTAAAGTTGCCTAATTTTCTGCAGACTACTATATACAGTGAGGGGGGGGGAGTATTTGATCCCCTGCTGATTTTGAACGTTAGTCCACGGTCAAAGAGATGATCATTCTATAATTTTAATGGCTGGTGTATTTTAACAGTGCGACACAGAATGGAAAAAAAAAAAACGTATGTATGTATGTATATGCATGTATATTCATCTAGATCATTGGACACTCACGGCTACCTCAATCTTTTTATATTTAGATAGTAAATAAAAAGTACATCTGTGTTCACACTTGAATGTCTAAAGCAAGTTAAAAAAACCTGCTTCCAGCTCAGAGTTCCGAGAAAAACAGTTATTACACTGCATTCTGGGAAGCTGAGCTGGGACACACAAATGTGGCCACAAATGCCTCGCTCTTCATTCCGCAGCCATTATCAATCATGGCTTCCTTTAAGCTTATGCATGCTGTATTACACAGCTTTAATGCAAAGCCAAGGCTGGAATAAACACAGGCTGAGTATCCAATCCATGTACAGCTGTTTCAAGCTTACTGGCGATCATCAGCATGGAGCGGGATCTCAGCCTGTGTTGTGGAAATTATGAGTAGGTAGTTCACCACAACAATCATTTATAATATGGTGGGCAAAAGAGCGATAGAAGCCCTCCACCGTACAGTAGTACAGTAAATAAAAAGTACATCTGTGTTCACACTTGAATGTCTAAAGCAAGTTAAAAAAACCTGCTTCCAGCTCAGAGTTCCGAGAAAAAGTTATTACACTGCATTCTGGGAAGCTGAGCTGGGACACACAAATATTTAGATAGATATATAGATATCCCATTTAATGCGACACATTAAAATGTTATGTATGCTTAGATGATAGTGCAAAAAAAAAGGCCTATTAGAATGTATTGCTATTTAGCTTTGTAGTGCAGCGAAATAAGTTAGATGTGTAGCTTTTTGTTTACATTTTTAATGTTCACATTTTTTCTGTATTTATAATTTTTCTTTTATAATAATAAAAATGATGTTCTGTTTTGCAGGGCATTTGTGTCGGATGGGATTAAAGGAAGGCTTTGTCACCCATGTAAAGAATGTTGGTTCTGTTATTATTGGATTTATTAAACATGCAAAAGAAGAAGGTGATTATCATTGTATCAAATAATTTTCTATTTAAACATTTAGCCCAGCAGTAAAAAATAAAATAAAAATTAGATGCTGAATGACAGTGCTTGTTTAGTGGTGTACAAAAACAGCTACTTTCCATTTTTTTATCCTCAAAGTACATGCAAGTTTCAACGTATTCCGGGGTACTTTTGTTAAATATATCATACATTTGTAGATATTTAGTTTGTATTAAAGTTCTAGACGAGGCACGGGTTTATGTGCTTATTTTACTAGCAATTAAATTGATGTGTTCAGTTGTTGATATGCAGTGACTCCAACTTGAATTATAGCTCTCTTGATTTATAGGCACTCATTTCTAAGTAGAATCAAATGAAACACGAAAATGATTGAGACAAGTTCCCTGAGTACAAACTTTTTTTTGTTGCTCACTTCATTTTTGTGTATGTCATGAATATGTATGGAGATAACTTTTATTTTGTTATTGTTAGTGTTGAATAATAAAGCTCTGTTAGTTTGGAACAAACCCTAGGCTGCTTCACACCTAATAAGTACTTAAGTACGATCAGCAATACAATTTATTAAATAATAAAGCTCCAAATAAGATCAAACAGAGGATTACAGAATGACTTATGTAAAAAGAAAAAAGCTTTCCTATTTTTATGGGGCAAAAAATGGATGTAGTAGTTGGCTATACATACATTAATACTGTTAAGGGATATTTGAAGTCAGATTTTTTTTTTATGCATTAGTCATAATGGATGATCATTGCACAAATATAACAGCAATTTATGATGCAGTTTTAATTGTCGTTCTGTCACAGATATGCCTTGGGGAGTGCAATTGGCTGCTGTCTATTTGCTTATTGACCTGGCTCCCAGTGACCCAGCAGTAGTATACAAGACACTTCAGACTTGGAGAAGTACAGCAACCCACAGCATCCCGCCTGCTGTGACAATTGGCCTAGCAGAAGTGTTGTCTATGTATACTCAAGAAGACAAAAACACATTTTAATGTTAATCCCTCATGTGCTAAAGGTTCCTAAATCACAGGTCCCTTTTGTACTAAAGGGTTTCTAAGTGCCTTTCTATTTTTATGTTTGTTTTGCACCTTGATATGTAAGGAGAAAGCCATTAACAATTTGTACCTTTTTTACATTTTTTTTGTTGTAGCATTTTTCATGTTTAGAGTTATGAAGCACAGAACTCTGCAACTTTTGTAAATTTGTAAATTACAAATATGTACTTATCACATGTAAAGTTTTTGTAGAATAAATTGTGAGAATACCCTTGAGAGTTTTTAACAAAATCAGTAGTCCACTTGATGACCAACTTGAACTTATGTCAATGATGTATTTGCAGTGATGTGTAATGGCTATAATTTTAACAAGGTTCCCTTTAGTAAACATTTCAATATGTTAATTAAGGCATGTAGTGTTCAGTTTCCCAAAAAGTAACAAAATATTTGGTATTATATATATATATATATATATATATATATATATATATATATATATATATATATATATATATATATATATATATATATATATATGTCCATTTAAAGACCAGCCATTTTAAAGTTTAAAAAAAAACATAATCTTTGATTGTTTTCTTTATTGCGGTTCTCTATTGCTTTATTTGCTTTCATTAATTGTCACCTGGAACAGGGAAATTATGTTTAGGTTTAGCACCATTTAAAGCATCGCTTTAATGGCCTTATAAAGGATAGGTAGTGCTTGCTAAGAGAAAAAAAAAGAACCTTTATTAAACTTTCAATGTGCATTTAAACCATGAATTACTATTTTTTCAATCATGCCTCCAGACCATATAAGCTATAGATCTCCACCTCCTGAATGAAGTACTGTGGTTGGTTGGAGTGAAACCACCAAGGAGCAAGTGTCAAATTTGAAACCTTTTAGTCGCCATGCACGGACCCTGGAGTGCTGCTTGTTGTTAAGGGAGACAATGTTGAAACCTGAGCTGCGAGCTATGTGCATGCTTTCTAGTCTCTGTCCACCATAATATTGCAGGTGTGGTATGCTAGTTTAGCTGGTACTCACCCCTAGACAGCTCCACTCCAGCCACAATACTTAATTTGGAGGTTGGAGAGATCTAACGCTTACACAGCCTTGAGTCACAATTTAAAAAAATAGTTTCAAATTGTTTAAATGCGTAGTAAAAGTTTAATAAAGGTTTTTTTTGTTTGTTTGTTTTGTTCATGTTAAGCTCTACCTTCTTAAGAGAGCCCTTTTTATAGGATCATTAGAGTGGCAGTTTAATGATAGTACATGTCCCACAATATTGTGGTAGTTTTTTTTTGTTTTTTTTTAGTAGAACCCAATTGATATCTTATTTGTATCCAATATCCCTCCTAAATTCATATAATGATTAAAATTTTACGGCAATATATATATATATTTTTTTTTTTATACCTTTCTAATAACATTTTGTCCATTATGAAATCACATTCTTCTGAAGAGCAATCTGTTAATATTAGTCTTCTGTGGCCCTTTTTAAAATATTAAATTCCATTGTCTGGAATGTATTCTTCCAGTGGAGTTTTATAAATGTATATCCTAGGTCATCAATCCTTACCTTTTAGGGCACTTAGCAATTACTTATTTTCTGGTTTCAATTATGCAACATTTCCTTTGCTAGTACTATCTAAGGCCTGATCCATCTGCAGTGTAAATCAACTATATGCACCTCTACACACTTTCAGCTTTTTACGGCATAAGTCTGTGTATTTTGTTCCTGTGCATAGTGTGGACAGTAAACCTGCACTATTTAATGTGTTTATTTTTGTTTGTTTTTTGTATGTTGTGCAAAGTAAATCTGCAAAGTAGAGCATTGCATGTAATTGGTACATTTTTCAGGTCTGTACTTCCCTTAGGGTTGTCCTTTGTTTGTTTTTACGCTCCGAAGCATTGGATTGAAAGGGCACTTACTTACACACTGCCTTTGTGCAGTCATATACAACTGAGGTAATTTTATAAGGATTTTAAATCCTATTATTGTTTTCATAACGCCAACTCAGCAAAAAATTTACCATTGGCTTATATCTCATATCAAGAATCTAAATTTGTAACCTGGTTACTTAAACGCATGAGGGTAACGTCGGAAGGATTATATATGTTTTGTCTCTACCTGGTTCAGTAAAAGGAAATTTGAAGTGTTTTTATAGCACTATACATTCAATGCAACTGTTGAAACCAACACCTAGTAGTAGTGGTTATAGAGTAGTGTCAAAAGTAATACAGTGACTCTATTTCTTTAGCTTACATTTTCCCAAAATTGACATGCATATATTTTGTTGCACACACATAAGCTGTGGTAGCGTTGTCATTTGGCACTTTGTTCTCAATTGAATTATCATATCTAGACAAATGACTGGATAAGAGTTAAATGTACAGTTAAATAAAAAATAAAAAAAAATATTCATAGAGATAACTGGAGATCCCTGTGAATTATAGTATTTATAGTATAGGCTTATAATGTGATTCACATTTTGATGTTATTCCACTTTGGGAATTTTAGTTCCTGTAAATCGAATCTACTGTCTATACCTGATTAAACAACTTGCTTTTTGATTTGTTTAGTATGCATCTGAGATGTTTTTATAATAAAAATGAAAAGTAACTAAACCGTGATTATGAAGTGTCTTGTGAGTGAACACATTCAGGAATGTTATGTTTTTTTTATAAATAGTTTCCTTGATATAATTTTTCTTTGCAAGGTAAAGCAAATTGATTTGCATAAGTAACAGTATTACAAAAAAAAATAATATATATATTATATTTATTATATATATATAATATATAATAAAAAATAATATAAATATATATATATATATATATACTCGAGTATAAGCCGAGGCACCCATTTTACCACAAAATACTGGGTAAAATGAGTGACTCGAGTATAACCCGAGGGTGGGAAATGTGCTGCCCCCTGTATCCCTCTTGTGCCCTCTGTGTCCCCCTCTCTCTCTCCGTGTCTCTTCTCCCCCTCTCCCTTCTCTGTGTCTCTTCCCCCCTCCCTTATCACCCTCCTCAACCCCACTCCTCATCCTCAACCCCACTCCTCATCCTCAACCTCCTTCCTCATCCTCAACCTCCTTCCTCATCCTCAACCTCCTTCCTCATCCTCAACCTACTTCCTCATCCTCAACCTCCTTCCTCATCCTCAACCTCCTTCCTCCACCTCCTTCCTCCACCTCCTTCCTCAACCTCCTTCCTCAACCTCCTTCCTCAACCTCCCTCCTCAACCCCATCATCCTCAACCCCCTCCTCAAGCCACCTCAACCCTGCTCTACCTCAACCCCCATCCACAAGTCCCCCATCCTCCCTCCTCAAGACCCCCATCCTCCCTCCTCAACCCCCCCATCCTCAACCTTCCTCCTCAACCCCCCTCCTCCACCTAAACCCCCCTAAATACCTCCCCTCACTTACCTGCTTTTGCTCCGGCCTCCGCTCCTTGACCCCGCGCGCATGTGACATCACATGCGCGCTGCGTCATTACCGGACCACCAAACAGCATTACCTGCCTTACAATTTTATTGCCGTCGTTTTTTGACTGGCAACTCGCTAGTTTTAAATATTTCTTTGATGATCCAGGTGTTTGGGCTATTACTGCCCAGGGCCACCTGCTATAGAGTACAGGTTAACTACCCACAAGGACTATTGGGATCTTGACAATCTCAGCACCCAGATATCTGGCTTCTGTATCGGAGTCTCTCCATCAGAAATCCACACTTCCAGGAGTCTATGTAACCTTCCTATGGTAGTGACCAGAACTGGTTACTTGCAGGGTGGAGATAGTATCGTTATTAAATCCACCAGGAGCAAATAAGAGAATGTACCATTACTATATGTCTCTGCCATGAACTGTTATTTTTGGAAAGTCAAACAATATTTATAGGGGTTAGATATGGGGGGGGGGTTGTATACAACATAATAATGACTCAGTGGCAGACAAACACAGGAGATTGACTTCAAATGGGGTCTAATAGTCTGACTTCCTGGCATCCTGTGTGACACCTGTGAACAATAGGCCAACCTACAATACACATGTCGTCTCTAGCTGTCTAGCACATCAGAGATGTAATTAGCTTATCTGGCAAACAATGGGACAGATTACAATACAATCACTGGTTTCTCTCTGTCTACAATGTCTTATTGTAGACCTAGTTTGTTTAACTGTTAAATGATCATTTCGTTACAGTTTAAACAGAACACAGTAATATAACATGGGAGAGTACATATAGTATAGAGGATAAGGTAGAGACATATGCCATAAGACCATATGGAGCATGGTGGTACACTATGACCCTATGTTTTGGGGCTATTCACCCCACCTGCCCACGTTTTCCATTTGGCAATATAATTCCCCTACCCATTTTCCAATGGGGCGATATGTCTTCTATCATGGCTCAGTGCACCAGGATCCAGGCACTGGAAAGGGGTCCGTGACTATACGTTTCATTGGTAAGTCATAGGTTCGATTCCCCTGCCAACCACTTTTTTTTTTTTTTTTTAACCCATACAGTGGCCCCTTGGAACTCATCAAATACCGAAGTCTTGAGGTAGATATGTCTTGATGAGCAAAAAATTGCTTTGGCTCTCAACGTTTCCTTGGAAGTCATCAAGCTTGCTAAAACTAATTTACATTACTACTTATGGGAGTTTCGTATTCATTTGGTCATTTTCTGGAACCAATTAATGATGAATACCAAGGGTCCACTGTATATTTATGTATGTGTATATATATATATATATATATATATATATATATATATATATATATATATATATATATATATATATATATATATATATATATATATATATATTGTTGTGGTGAACTACCAACTGATAATTTCCACAACACAGGCTGAGATCCATTCCATGCTGATGATAGCCAGTAAGCTTGAAACAGCTGCACATGGATTGGATACTCAGCCTGTGTTTATTCCAACATTGGCTTTGCATTAAAGCTGTGTAATACAGCATGCATAAACTTAAAGGAAGCCATGTTTGATAATGGCTACGGAATGAAGAGTGAGGCATTTGTGGGCACATTTGTGTGTCCCAGCTCAACTTCTCAGAATGCAGTGTAATAACTGAGCTGGAAGCAGTTTTTTTTTTTAACTTGCTTTAGACATTCAGTTGTGAACACAGATGTACTTTTTATTTACTATATATATATATATATATATATATATATATATATAAATGTGTGTGTATATATCGCATATTATAATTGTCAAACTGCGCTTCGTTGTCACGTTTGCAAGTCTTGCGTAGCGAGCCGTTGAAACACAGAAGTCTTCCAAGCTCTGAGTACTTAACAGATGAGCGTCAAAGGCGCTCATCGCCTGTGAGGCAAGCAATTGAGGCATTGAAACACGTGGGACTTAGGCAGTAATGCGAGGCGAGCAGTTCAGTCATTAAAGTACGCGGGACTTGGTCTCCAAGCAGTTAGGAAATGCGGGATTGCATTAGGCTACAAGAAGTTAAAGAACTAAAAAAAAACAAACATGCAAATCGAAAAAAACAAATCTAAATAAAGAAAACTCACACACAGCACGGGGAGACAGCCAGGACGTCTGGGAGTGAGGTTGCATACGAAATTATTTAGAATTTGCCAAGTTCCGGCACTCAAAAATTGGCTAAGTGAGAAAAAAAAATGAAAGGCTACACGGCCCCCGCTGGCACTTTCTCCTCAGATGATGACAGTCTGAGTGGACTTTTTCAAATCCAAAGAGATTGTTAGATCTTCAGGATATTGATTGCTGGATATTAATTAGAAATAGTTAAAGTATGTTAAATGATTAATAAATTAATTTATTAATAAAAATATACATATACAGTGGATATAAAAAGTCTACACATCCCTGTTAAATTGTCAGGTTTCTGTGCTGTAAAAAAACGAGACAAAGCTAAATCAATTCAGAACTTTCCCCACCTTTAATGTGACCTATAAACTGTATAACTCAATTAAAAACAAACTGAAATCTTTTAGGTGGAGAAAAGGAAAAACAAAAATAATGTGGTTGCATAAGTCTGCACACCCTCTTATAACTGGGGATGTAGCTGTGTTCAGAATTAAGCAATCACATTCCAAATCATGTTAAATAGCAGTCAGCATAATACACCTGCCATCATTTAAAGTGCATCTGATTAACCCCAAATAAAGTTCAGCTGCTCTAGTTGGTCTTTCCTGAAATTTTCTTAGTTGCATCCCAAAGCAAAAGCCATGGTCCACAGAGAGCTTCCAAAGCATCAGAGGGATCTCATTGTTAAAAGGTATCCGTCAGGAGAAGGGTACAAAAGAATTTCCAAGGCATTAGATATACCATGGAACATCATCAAGTGGAGAAAATATGGCACAACAGTGACATTACCAAGAACTGGAGCTCCCTCCAAAATTGATGAGAAGAAAACTGGTCTGGGAGACTACCGAGAGGCCTACAACAACATTAAAGGAGCTGCAGGAATATGACCTATTAACTGTACAACTCAATTGAAAAACAAACTGAAATCTTTTAGGTGGAGGGAAGAAAAAGAAAAATAATGTGGTTGCATAAGTCTGCACACCCTCTTATAACTGGGGATGTAGCTGTGTTCAGAATTAAGCAAGTCAGGAGAAGAGTACAATAGAATTTCCAAGGCATTAGATATACCATGGAACACAGTGAAGACAGTCATCATCAAATGGAGAAAATATGGCACAACAGTGACATTACCAAGAACTGGAGCTCCCTCCAAAATTGCTGAAAAGACAAGAAGAAAACTGGTCTGGGAGGCTGCCAAGAGGCCTACAGCAACATTAAAGGAGCTGCAGGAATATCTGGCAAGTACTGGCTGTGTGGTACATGTGACAACAATCTCCCGTATTCTTCATATGTCTGGGCTATGGGGTAGAGTGGCAAGATGAAAGCCTTTTTTTACGAAGAAAAACATCCAAGCCAGTCTCCATTTTGCAAAAACACATCTGAAGTCTCCCAAACGCATGTGGGAAAAGGTGTTATGGTCTGATGAAACCAAGGTTGAACTTTTTGGCCATAATTCCAAAATGTTTTGTTTGGTGCAAAAACAACACTGCACATCACCAAAAGAACACCATACCCACAGTGAAGCATGGTGGTGGCATCATCATGCTTTGGGGCTGTTTTTCTTCAGCTGGAACTTAGTTAAGATAGAGGGAATTATGAACAGTTCCAAATACCAGTCAATATTGGCACAAAACCTTCAGGCTTCTGCTAGAAAGCTGAACATGAAGAGGAACTTCATCTTTCAGCATGACAACGATCCAAAACATACATCCAAATCAACAAAGGAATGGCTTCACCAGAAGAAGATTAACGTTTTGGAATGGCCCAGCCAGAGCCCAGACCTGAATCCGATAGAAAATCTGTGGGGTGATCTGAAGAGGGCTGTGCACAGGAGATGCCCTCACAATCTGACAGATTTGGAGTATTTTTGCAAAGAAGAGTGGGCAAATCTTGCCAAGTCAAAATGTGCCATGCTGATAGACTAGTACCCAAAAAGACTGAGTGCTGTAATAAGATCAAAAGGCGCTTCAACAAAGTATTAGTTTAAGGGTGTGCATACTTATGCAACCATATTATTTTATTTTTAGATTTTTTCTTCCCTTTACCTAAAAGATTTCAGTTTGTTTTTCAATTGAGTTGTACAGTTTATAGGTCACATTAAAGGTGGAAAAGGTTCTGAAATGATTTATCTTTGTCTCATTTTTTTATAGCACAGAAACCTGACATTTTAACAGGGGTGTGTAGACTTTTTATATCCACTGTATATTATTTTTTAATTTTTTTTTTTACAATGACCTTACTTTACATAAATGCTTAGCTCTTTATAATATATTTAATAATTAATTAATTATTAATGTACAATAATTTATTAATTAGTAATTATTAAAAAAAAGATAGACTGGCTTTACTTTATGAATACATAAATGCTTACCTCTTTATAATATATTTATTTATTCATTGATTCATTCATTATTAATGTACATGAATTTATTAATTAGTAATAATTATCAAAAAAAATTGTCTGCTTTTACTTTCTGGATACATAAATGTTTATCTCTTTCAAATCTATTTATTTTTTGATTAATTAATTATTGTATATTTATTTATTAGTAATCATTATCAAAATAAAAATATCATAGTGCACTACAAAAAAAATATACATTTCATACTGCACTTATATATCTGGATTACTGCTCATTAATGTACATTAATTTAGGAACGATTAATTATTAATAATTAAAAATATATATGTATATATTTTTTTTTTATAGTGTACTTACTTAAATCCGTTTATTATGATCTGAGACCTCAAAAATATATATAAATCAGTCCATTGTGCTCTGACACCTATGAGACCACAAAAACTGTATATTCCACAGTGCACATACTTAACTCAGTTTATTATGCTCTGACACCTCCAAAAAATATATATTGTTCACTATAGTACAAAAAAGGTATATTTTACAGTGCACTTAATTAAATCAGTTTATTATGATCTGAGACCTCATATATATATATATATATATATATATATTACACTGTAGAACAATAAAAAAATGAATACTGCACTTACTTAAATCAGTTTATTATGCTTAAATCAATTCCGAGTTGCCCAATTGAATAGGGCTCTATATAAGCACATACAAAAAATTTTCACAGAACTTTTTAGTTACTGAACCTCTATCCAAAACCAAGGTTTTCAACAACTAAAAAATGATGTCAAAAAAATATGTTATGTGCTTATATAGAGCCCTATTCAATTGACAAAATTCAAATTGAATGAGGACCCAAGTGCACTTACTTAAATCAGTCAATTGTGGTCTGAGACCTCCAAAAGTGTTTAATGCACAGTACACTTATTATAAATCAGTTTATTATGCTCAAAGACCTCCAAAACTGTATATTTCACATTGCACTTACTTTAATCAATTTCTTATGCTCTGGACCTTCAAAACATGGATATTTTACACTGCAGTACAAAAAAATGTTTTACATATCTGTGTTGCTGCTCATTGCTTGACAGGCATAGGACCATCAAAGCAGTTAAATATTTAAATAACTTTATTAGATTATGACACCTGCTATTTTTAATCTTTTATACTGCATTTATTTATGAATATATCAATGCTTAAGCCTTTACGCTTTGCATGTATGCCAATTAAACATGATACTTTAAATGATTAATGAATTAATTGAATCCAAACATTAAAAATAATTTTCATGTCATTTAACAGTTTCATCATCTGTGCAGCTGCTTGAATTCAGAGAGTGAGCGCTGCAGCATTTGATCTGCAATAACATCAACTTGACAGGTATATGATTTCATGATGCTCTTCTTTATAAAAAAAGGATTAAGTCTTTCTATTTTGCATTGATGACTTTATTAGTAATCAATACAAAAAAATATATATTTTACAGTGAAGTAAAAAAAAAAATAAGATTTTACACTGCACTTACATATCTGGATTACTGCTCATTAACGGACAATCATTTACTCCCGCCTCCAGGACTTTTCTTGCGCTGCCCCTATTCTCTGGAACTCCTGGCCTCACTTCACCAGACTATCCTCCTGCTTTAAATCCTTCAAAACTTCAATAAAAACGCACCTCTTTAAAGAAGCCTATAACCTTCCACCCTAACATGCTCAGCACTACTCTCTCCCTACTGTACCACATACAAACTTCAATCTTTAGATTGTAAGTCTGCGAGTTTCAATCCTGCAAGGTGCTTTAGGGAAAGCGCTA
This sequence comes from Discoglossus pictus, assembly GCA_027410445.1. Taxonomy (NCBI): domain Eukaryota; kingdom Metazoa; phylum Chordata; class Amphibia; order Anura; family Alytidae; genus Discoglossus; species Discoglossus pictus. Next base: position 231,675,909 of record CM050166.1, read on the forward strand.
TGGACACCGGATTCCAAGCTCAAAGACAGGGCCCTCCATTCTTTGCAATGTGGGAATCTTGAACTTGTTATTGCCTGTAACTTAACTTATGTATAGCGCTACAGAATATGTTGACGCATTACAAATAAACAATAATAATTCATTTAGAAATAATTAATTATTCATAATTACAAAAAAAAACGGTGTTGCTGCACATTGCATGACAATGATAGGACCCTCAAAACACTTAAATATTTAAATTAGTTTATTACATTATGACACCTGCTGCATTTAATATGTTATACTGCATTTATTTATCCTTATATCTATCCTTAGGCCTCTACGTTTGGAATGTATGCCAATTAAACATGATACTTTAAATGATTAATGAAATATTTCAATACAAATATTAAAAATGTTTTTTATGTCATTTTACAATTTCCTCATCTGTGCAGCTGCCAGGATTTCCTCTGCAATAACATCAATTTTATAGGTATATGATTTAATGAAGACCAAAAATACCCTTAACTTATTTATCAATATATATCCTTAGCTCTTTAGGTTTTCATGTATGCCAATTAAAAATAACACATGGATTGATTCATTAATTAATTTAGTGAAAAAATTACAAATGTATTTCTGGTCATTTTAATGTTTCATTAGGTTTTCTTTAGGTTTTCCATTGATGACAGGCGAAAACAATATGTACAATTAAAAAACACATTAGATCTTACACCTGTATTTACAATTACAGATTAGAATGGTGGACAACGCAGAAGACTTCAATGAACGTAAAAGAAGAATGGCAATGGAACGGAAGCAAAGATGGAAAGATGCACAGTCTGCTGAGACTTCCCAGTGTTTAAGAGAAAAAGACCGATAGAGACTTATTTTTTTATTTATTTTTTATTTTATTTATTTTATTTTTAAAATTCTTTATTATTTCAAAGTTTTAAAACATTACATAAAAATAAAGAATACATGGTTGAACTATTTTAAACACAACACCATAATATAGAAGATCACCTGATAGATTATAATTTTAAATAGATCATTCATCCTTTCTTCATTAACGGTAGCCTAGTCTTTTTTCTACAAGTGTTACACTTATAAAAAAGCAAGTAGTATAGTAAAAATTTGTATCACTGATGGGTGCCAGATGACCTTTAGTTAAATTTTCGACACATGTCTTTTTGGTACGTTTAATTTAATGCATGTTTTAAAGAATATTAAAGTAGGAGTAGCAAAAATAAAATAAAAAATAATAATAATAAACAAAAAAGATCAAAGAGAGAGAAAAAAAAAAAGGAAAGATTTGGCCAGGAAGTGAATCTGCGGTAGGGGGTGGAGTCGAGAAGGCGGGATATTGTTATAACACCCTTAGGAAAAAAGAATCTCTCCTATCCTTTATAATTCTGGTCCCATACTTTCCATTTGCTAAGTGGGAGATGGTATATCCCGATATCCTCTATATCTCTTTCTAGATCACGAATTTTATTTATTTTTATCAAGATTTCAGACCAGGATGGAGCTTCTTCTTGTTTCCAATATAAAGCTATGGAATTTTTAGCTGCCATAAAGATATGAATCAAAAGCGCTTTATAGTCCATTGTGATTTCTTTAGGAAAGATGTGAAAAAGGGGCATTTCTTTCTTTACGGGGAGATCTAGATCAAATGTGGTTTTTATTTTAGAGAAACATTCTATCCACCATTTTTGTATGATCGGCCAATCCCACCAAATGTGGATATGTGTGCCTTTTTGTCCACAATTACGCCAACAAAGTTGACTTTCCTTATTTTTGGTAATTTGGGAAACTTTTAGGGGAACAAAATACCACCTATTTATTATTTTAAAATAAGTTTCTTTATGGGATGCATTTTGAAGGAACTTATCTGTAGTAGAGAAAGCCGAGATCCATGTCTCTAGTGGCCATTCATCTCTTGCTTCTGTTTCCCATGTTTTTATACTAGATGTTTTAATAAGGATCTGTTTGTTTTTAATCAGGTTATGGCATTTGGCCATTAAGTGAGATTTATTATCATCTAGGATTAATTTTTCGCAATCGGTCAGACTTCTTTCTAAAATATACCCTTGTAGTTTCAGCTTTTCACACATACACAAGTATTCTAGCCATAATGAGCTATGTAGTTTAAATTGACCTGTTAACTCCTCAAAGGAAATAATGGAACCATTTTGGAAAAGATCTAATAAATACATTGCCCCTTTTTTGGTTAAGATTTCCAAGAGAGGGATATTCATGTCTCTGGCTAGTTTTTCTAGCGAAATTATTGGACTTTGAAATGAAATTAAGGAATATTTTTCATTCAATTTATCCCAGTATTTAAAGTTGTTTCTTAATGTTTTTCCCATAGATTCTACCCTTATTAAGTTCTTTATTTTATTTTTTTGTAATATTATGCTTTGCAAATCTATATTAGGCGACATTTCTTTTTCAATTTGGAACCAGTGCCTAGATTCCCCCTGATCTGTCCATCTTATAATATGTGCTATGGTAATAGCTTCTTGAAACGTCTGAATAGAGGGATATGCCATGCCTCCCTTTTGACATTTTTGAGTTAAATTTGTTATTTTGATTCTCATTTTTTTACCTTTATGAATGAACTTATCTAGAATATTTTGAAATATTTTTATTTTTGAATTTGGTAGATGAAAAGGGCTACTTCTCATTAAATACGTTATTTTAGGGACCAGAAACATCTTTGCTGCTATAATCCTTCCCGACCATGAGTCATAAGTATTTCTCCATCTTTCTATGGGAGCTTTCAGGTTTAAAATAGTTTGCTTAACATTAATATCCATCATCTGTTTAAACTCTGGATGTATTCTTATGCCCATGTGTTTTATACTATTTTGCCAGATAAATGAGAAATGAGACTCTAGATATAAAGTTTCCTCTTCGTTCTGGTTAATCATCAAAGCTTCTGATTTAAGTACATTTAGTTTGTAGTTAGAGATTTTACTAAATTCACATATTGTCTGTTGGAGATTTTCTATAGAATTGGACGGGTCTTCTAGAGAGAGTACAATATCATGTGCAAACAGTTACTTTGTGTTCTATTTCTCCCATTTTTATACCTTGAATACCGTTATTTTCTCTAATCAATGTTGCTAACGGTTCCATAATAAGGGCGAAAATCAGCGGGGACAAGGGACATCCCTGCCTAGTGCCATTAGAGATTTTAAAGCTTTCTGATTTAAATCCCAGGCCTACGACAGAGGCAGAAGGAGAACTATATAGGGCCTTAATTGCTCTAGAGCCAAAGTCACCTAGGCCTACCTTAGACAGTACCAAGTCCAAATATTTTCATCCTACTCTGTCGAAGGCCTTTTCTTCATCTAAAGATATAAATACCGCTGATCTCTTCCTTCTTTTAGCAAAAGATACGAGATTAATTAGTCTTCTCACATTGTCGGTACCCTGTCTATTTACTATGAATACATTTTGATCTTTATCTACCAAGGATTGAATAACCTTGTTTAGTCTGTTTAACTTACTTTCTCTTTCTTAGGAATAGTTATTATATAAGTCTGAAGCATTTATTTTGGAGCAAAGCCCGTCATTTTAATTTCATTTAGTGATCTAGTAAGATCAGTTATAATTTCTTTATGGAAAATCTTATAATAAGAGTTAATGAATCCATCTGGGCCTGGGGCCGATGCTATCTTTAATTTAGTTATTACTTCTGAAATTTCTTTTTCCGATATTGGTTCGTTCAAAGTTGACAAACGTTCCGGGGAAATTCTTGGCATATGTATATAATCCAGAAAGTTTTTAATTTCAATTTCTTTAGTTTGAGTTTCCGATTTTCCTGCTAGATTATAAAGATCTGAGTAATATGTTGCAAATACCTCTGCTATTTTAGCGGGATTCATAATAATTTCTCCTTTGTATCTTATTTGATCTATTCTCTTATGAGAAGAATTACCTTTATATTTGTTTGCTAAAAATTTGTTTGCTTTATTTCCTAGGTGATGTATACGTTTCTGTAGGGCCCATCTAGAATTATCTACTTTCATTTGCTCTATTGTTCTTATCTGTTTTTGCAGCATCTTAACTTGTTCCATATTTATTGGGTTTGGGTTATTTTTGTTTTCTCTATCAGCTTTGATTAAATTAATATACAATTCTCTAAGTGGCATACCGTTCTTTTTTTAAATTTGGGCTTGCATTTTAATGCAGATTCCACGTATATATGTCTTATGGGCCAACCAAATTATATTATTGGATGCAACTGAGTGTCTGTTAACCTGAAAAAACTCCTCAATTTCTTGTTTCAGTTTTGCTTTGCCTAATTGATCTTTAAGCAAGATGTTTTTCATTTTCCACGATGGAGGATCATATTCTGTGGAACCTATTTTAAAGGTGGCTGATATTAAACTATGGTCTGAGAAGTTTATAGGGTCAATTTCAGCTTTACTGGGCTTTTTTAGTGCTAAATCATTAACCAATATGTAATCTATTCTTGAATATGACATATATCGTGCTGAGTAAAAGGTGAAATTCTGTACCATGGGATTTAAGCACCTCCAAGAATCAAAAAGACCATATTTATATAGGATTTTGTTAAGCTTACTTGTTACTTGTGTTGTGTCTTGAGTATCTATGCTTTGTATTTTCTTTTTTCTATCTAAACTGGGATTAATAATCTCATTAAAATCCCCGCAACAAATCAATAAACCAGAGAAATATTTCTTCAAAGATTTAAGTGTTTTGTTTACAAATTTTGTTTGACCTTTATTTGGGGCGTAGATATTTAAGATAGTAATTTTAGTATTATTAAGAAGACCTGACCAGAGACAAAAACGACCTTCTGGGTCTGAAATCATGATGTCTTCCTTCCAATTTAGTTTTTTGTTGAAAAAGATTGCTGTCCCTCTTGTTTTTTTTCCCATACCTTGCATTGCTAACCGAAACATATTTATGGTTGTTGTAGTCCATCCCCTTTCCTATCTGCCAATGGGTCTCTTGCAGGCAGATTATATCTGCATTTTTTTTATTAAAGGTATTAAAGAAGAGGGATCTTTTTCCTTGGGAGTTCAATCCTTGCACATTTTGGCTTATTATTCTGAATTCCATCCAGCCAAAAAAAAAAGAAAAAAGAAATTGTCCTCCTAGCATGTAAGAAACTATAGACTGGGAAGTCCTTAAAAGGGAGCTTTTCCCTCAGACCCCTCGGCTCCACACTCGTAAAAGAAATACAAAGTGGGTAGCCGTGGAGGGGAAGGAAATAGTGAAATTTTCCTAAGTTCAGTCAGTCCTAGGCTGCCGTCAGTGGTGCAAATTCATAAATATAAACAAAGCATTGACTAAAATATATCAAGGAGTTCGATAATGCTTCCTTATTTTGGATCAGTATTATGTTTACTGTTTGGTTTTGGTCTCTTACTACGAGGAGATTTATGACTTCCTTTCCTGTCTGCCTCCGATTTTCAGCCCCGATAGAAGATGGAAAATATATACTTAAAAAGTGGGGGGAAAAAATCCAAATATATCTTAGTGAATAATTATATCTTTATAACCATTGTGTTTTTGTATATATTATAAGTAGAGTCTCAAAAATTCTCCACTCTATGTGCCCCTTTTTTAACTTTCTTTTACCTTGATTTTCCCCCTCCTTTCTCCTTTTTTTCCTTCTTTCTTTCTTTTCCTTTCCTTTTCCCCCTTTTCTTTATAACTTCTTTTCAATTATAGTGTCTAACTATATAGTGTTTGTATAAATTTTTGCTACTTAGTGAGTTAACTAATTAATATTACGTGTATTTTTATTAGTCTCTTCCTCAATTAATCTTACCTCTAAAAGTGTTGTGTCTATTAAAAATAAGTAATGTAAGTGAGGTATTATTAATACTTGTCTTAGTGAAGAGCATATTTAGTTTAATTTAATCCTATACTGTTATAATATATTTTCCATTTTCCCGCAACACTATGTGTAAAATCTTTTGTTATATTGTGCTGAAAAAGACAGAAAAAAACAAGAAAAAAATAATACAGAGAAACAATCAAAACATATATTTAATAACATGATATGATAGTCAAAGCTAACCAAAGAGCATCTCTCTATTTCAGATTCCATTCCTCTAGACATTTTATCGCCTCGCTGTGTGAATTAGCCACTATTTTTTTTGTTTCATACATTATAATTAATTTTGTGGGGAATCCCCATTTGTATCTTATATTGTTTTCCCTTAATATTTTGGTGGCTTCTGAGAATTCTCTCCTTTTAATCAGGGTTTCTCTTGAAATATCTGAAAATATTATCAGATTTTCATAGGGGTGTTCGAATTTTTGTGGCTCATGGGCCTTTCTAACAAGCGCTTCTCTATATAAAGAGGAATGGAACTTGACAATAACATCTCTAGAATGGGCTCGTTCTATACTTCTAGGCAGTGGAATTCTATAAATTGAGTCTACCATCTGTTCTAGTTGAATGTCTTTTTTAATCATACATGAAATACATTTTTGTATATACTGCTTCAGTTCTATCTGATTAATATTTTCCGAAATTCCTCTAATACGTATGTTATTACGACGTGAAATATCTTCCATTCTATTTATTTTAGCTTTTAAGTTTAAGATTTCTGATTTTAATTCATCAGTCTCTGAAATAATCTTTCTTTGACTACTTTTTATTTTATTATATCCATCTTCTAAACTGTCTATCTTTCCTCCCAGTTCGTTAATTGCACTTGAATTTTTAGCAATCTCCATTGTTATATCTATGAGTAGTGACTTCTTAAATTCTGCAAGTACCTTTCTCAAAATAGATGTTGTGAGTGTTTCTTAATCTGATTTATCTATAAGTTGGCTTTCTTCAGTTTCTAAGGTTTCTTCTAAGCTAGACTGGTTAGCTGACTGGTCTAATTTATTTGTAACTTCTGCTACCATCTGTGATTTATCCATATCTTTATTTTTATTGCCTGGAGAGAGAAACATACCTGGGGCCTCATTCTATTAGCGGCCGCAGCCGTTGCGGGGCCGCAAGGACCGGCCGCAAGCTATTCGGCTATTCTATTCCCTTACGGCCGGGGATTCCGGCAGGCTTGCGGCCGGTGCCTTGCTATCTCTTGCGGCCGCTCGCGCCGGAGGAAAGCCTTTGATCTAAAACGGCCGCAAGAGTTTTGCAATTCAATTGCTCCGGGAAACCTCTCTGCAAGGCTAAAAATGAGCCGCTGCTTACTTGCAGGAAAGAGGTCTCGCTAGCACCAATTAAGCACATAAAATAGCTCAAATAAAGCCATCCTGCACTTTGAGAAGACTATAAAGGGATTTTAGGTGTTAGAAAAAATAGCACATAATTATCCTGTACTCAAATCCGTAAAATATTTTATTTTTAATATCCGTAAAATATCCATGTAAAAAGTCCAGAGTGCTTGGAGCACCTCAGACACACCCACGCCGCAGCCGGAAAATAAACAGTTAATTTGAACTCGGGTTTGGGCAGATGTGCAAGCTTGAGAGTGGGTTTCTTTTAATCCTCATGTCCCCCAATATGATCCCTAGCATTTACAGAGCTGTACAGTGCAGGCTTGAATTTATTTTTGCGTTTTTATATTTCACAGCTTACGGCCGGTTCCAAGATATGCGGCCGGCCGTAAGATGAGATCCTTGCGGGGCCGTATAATAGAATCGCGAGTTAACTGAACCCCCGCAAGGAATCGCAGCCTTACGGCCGATTTACGGCCGATAATAGAATGAGGCCCCTGGAGTTTTTATCATTGTATTTTTCTTTTCCCTAACTGTTTGTTTTAGGGTTGTGAGTTTCTTTTTTCATTTTGAATAAAACCTTGGAGGTTCTAATTATAAGATAAAAGGCCCTTTGGCTTTATGAAACTTAACCCACAATTTAGGTATATTCAGAGTGTTTTAGCCTGAATATACCCTTGAGCTAATGTAACTCTGTTACCATGTCAGATAGTGTTAATCCTTCTAGGCCTATTCTTTCTCTCCTTCTAACTTTATATAATTTTCAAAGCAGTCAATGATTTCTATAAATTCACAAGATTTTTCAAATTTACTTTCCACCTTCCTGCCCCTCCTTCTTTTTCTCACTTTTTATTGTTTTATTTATTCCGTTTATTGCCTTTTATTGTTAAGCACACATGCTAATAACTATGCAAATTAAATTATTTATTATTGTTAAAAATGTCTTTGTTGGTTAACCTTCAAGCTAAATCCATATAAGAGTTACAATCTTTTGTCCCATTTCTATCCCTTATACACAGAGAATCCTACATTTTAATACAATAAAGAGTGGTTTACTTAGTTAGAAGGCTTCACAGTTTTATAGGCATTGTCTCTCTATGTTGTTATGTTTATCTGGGCCATGAAAGATCCAGTTTTCCTTCAAAAATGTCTCCAGTTATGTTTCTTGAGATTATTTCCTTAACAAATCTCTCAGTTCTATTTAGGCTTGACGTATTGAACAAGAAAGACTTAGTCTTGATGTATAGACATAAAGTTCATTTGTGTCCCTTTGTAATTTCCTTTTTCTTTCTTTACTCTGTAGTGAGAGGTTCCCTTCTGATTTTCTTCTTTCACCTTTCTAGTCTCTTTCCAGATTTGGATTGGCAGAATTGAACAGGAGGTTAGGAAGTCATAGTCTTTTATCTCATGAAGCTAAAATACCCTTCTTATCTGTGGGTTAAGTGGTAGATTCTTTCTCAGCTTTCTCAGCTTCATGTAATGATACAAGATTGTGTTATAAAGGGAACCTTATGAGGTCTCAGCCATATTGACTCAACTGCTTAGCATATACTATGTTGGTCTAGATAGACTCCAAGTTGTCTTATGATAGTAAGAGCCGAATATTTTAGTTATGGAGCCCTCTCAGTCATTATGTTCCAGATATCTATGTAATTCAGCAGTATAGTTTCCTAAGCCTTAAGTTGTCTTAAGGTATTGATCTCTTGTTCTAGCCAGAGATAATGCTTAACCCAGAGCGCTAAAGTATCTTCTTTAATTTTTGTTTATATATATCCCTGTTCCAGCTTAGACAATGCACTTTAAAGTATCATATAGGAAATTTCACATTCACACCAAAATTTCTCCAGTGCTTAGTTGTAGCTCAATTGGACGAAGTAGTCTATAGTGCAATTGTGCTGTGCTTGAAACTATATTTGTTCAAATAAGAACATAGTTCTGTTGTACTAGTAGTGACCGGCCCCTTGGCTTATGGAGGCCTCTCATTCCATACTTGGATATGGCTGTGTATTTCAGCCATGTGTCGTCTTAGCCCTTGGTTTAAAATCACATATATAGTTGTGAGCGTACGAGTCGTTGCTCACGCTTGCGGGCTCGCGTAGCGAGCCCGCAAGAACTGCGTCCCTCGCGACGCGAGGGACGCAGTTCGCCGCAAATGCGGGTCCTCGCGAAGCGAGGGCCCGCATTTGCGGTTGTCGAGGCTCAACGTCGGCTCACGCACGCGAGCCCGCAAGAACTGCGTCCCTCGCGAAGCGAGGGACGCAGTTCGACGCAAATGCGGGTCCTCGCGAAGCGAGGGCCCGCATTTGCGGTTGTCGAGGCTCAACGTCGGCTGTGTTAACACACACATACACACACACGACTTTTGTAACAGAATAAACCCAACCGCCCATCCAACAAAAACCCAAGTCGTTGCTCACGCTTGAAGAAACTGCGTCCCTCGCGAAGCGAGGGACGCAGTTCGCCGCAAATGCGGGTCCTCGCGAAGCGAGGGCCCGCATTTGCGGTTGTGGAGGCTCAACGTCGGCTGTGTTAACACACACATACACACACACGACTTTTTTAACAGAATAAACCCAACCGCCCAGCCAACAAAAAACAAACAACGTCCCCGCAAATGCGGATCCTCGCGAAGCGAGGGTCCGCATTTGCGGTGGTGGGAGCATCCCAACATCGGCTGTGTTAACACACACATACACACACACATAACTTCATAACAAAAAAAAAATCAAAGTCGCCTCACACCCGCTTACACCCAGACACACAGACGCAAGACTTAACAAAAAAACAGTAAAAAAGGCCCCTCACACGCTCTTAACACACATACGCACGATGAAGAAACAAATAAACTGCGTCGTACACGTAAAAGCTAACTGCGTATATCGCAACAAAATACGGCCGCATCGGAAAAAAATACGGCCGCGAAAGACCCATTCCAACCGCCGCGCATCAAAACATCACAAACACAAGAAAGAAACACAACAAACACATAAAAAGCTTACTTACAGCACGGGGGGGCATCCGGCACCTCCAAAAGTTCATTTACACGTCCATTTAAGTGAAAACAAACAGTTTAAACGACCGAAAATCGGCTAAGCGAGAGAAAAAATGGCCGCCGAACAAAACGAAAACGAGGCTCCAGACGTAACTACACTACACTTACTCGCAATAATGAAACACATACTATGCGGAACGGATCACACTCATATTAAACACCATTTTAAACACTACTACGCACAAAATGGCGGATGGAACGCAAATTGTAAGCTGGAACGCAAATAGCGCATGCGTATTACGTTCTAACGGTCTAACTTTCCAGAATGTTCTACAAGTTTATAAATACTGTCTATTTGACAGAGAAAAATACATTTCTCCTCAGGTGATGAACAGAGTGACTTCAGACATAACTGCTGCTAAAACTTGAGAAGATAATTCTTTCCTAATTTACTACTTTACATTGTGCAAATTACAACTGAGAGGTAAGCTATAATATATTACTTATTTTCAAGACAGGACATCAAAAAAAAAAATTAAAGAAGACAAAGAGGTTTATGTATACTGACAAGTGACACGCACATATATGCGTATAATGTATACTGACATGTGACACGCACATTTATGCGTATAATGTATACTGACAAGTGACACGCACATTTATGCGTATAATGTATATTGACAAGTGACACGCACATTTATGTGTATAATGTATAGTGACATGTGACACGCACATTTATGCGTATAATGTATACTGACATGTGACACGCACATATATGCGTATAATGTATATTGACAAGTGACACGCACATTTATGTGTATAATGTATAGTGACATGTGACACGCACATTTATGCGTATAATGTATACTGACATGTGACACGCACATATATGCGTATAATGTATATTGACAAGTGACACGCACATTTATGCGTATAATGTATACTGACATGTGACACGCACATTTATGCATATAATGTATACTGACAAGTGACACGCACATTTATGCGTATAATGTATACTGACAAGTGACACGCACATTTATGTGTATAATGTATAGTGACAAGTGACACGCACATTTATGCGTATAATGTATACTGACAAGTGACACGCACATTTAGCCGTATAATGTATACTGACAAGTGACACGCACATTTATGTGTATAATGTATAGTGACATGTGACATGCACATTTATGTGTATAATGTATAGTGACATGTGACACGCACATTTATGTGTATAATGTATAGTGACATGTTACATGCACATTTATGTGTATAATGTATAGTGACATGTTACATGCACATTTATGTGTATAATGTATAGTGACAAGTGACACGCACATTTATGTGTATAATGTATAGTGACATGTGACACGCACATTTAGCCGTATAATGTATACTGACAAGTGACACGCACATTTATGTGTATAATGTATAGTGACATGTGACACGCACATTTATGTGTATAATGTATAGTGACATGTTACATGCACATTTATGTGTATAATGTATAGTGACATGTGACACGCACATTTATGTGTATAATGTATAGTGACATGTGACACGCACATTTATGTGTATAATGTATAGTGACATGTGACACGCACATTTATGTGTATAATGTATAGTGACATGTTACATGCACATTTATGTGTATTGCCCCTGCAACAAACTAATTAAACAACTACATTTAAATTACATTACAAAAAAATAAGTCGGGACTATTAAAATACTATTAAAATATGAGTCATGTATACTGATATGTGACACGCACATATATGTGTATCATCTATAGTCACATGTCACACACACATTTATGTATGTTGGCCAAAAATAAAAATAAGGTTAATTTAACAATTAAAATATGATTCATGTATAGTGATATGTCACACGCACACAAAAAAATTACTTTCAACTATGGAAATGTGCTTCATGTATGTGACATATGTGTGTAGCACCCACCAAAAAATAATGTTAATTCAAATTAATTACAGAAGTATAATTCAATGAAATTAATTTACTGCAATTCAATAGATCACCTAAAACTCAATCTTTCTACTTTTTTAAATATTCAAACAGACTCTGTATCAACAGCGTCTTTCAACAATTTGCACTGTGCACTGTGAAGAACAATCCCTTTTAAAGAACACCAACAAAGAACAAGAGGTAAGATACAAAAATACTTTAAATGCGGAAAAGGCCATGGTTTGTTAAATACAAATAAAAAATTCTATAATTCACTATTTCACTTTATTTTTCAAACAGACACTACAAGAAGACCGGCGGATTAAGATTGGCAGGAGGGGACCCTCTGTCATTCCACACTTCAATCAAGGTAAAGTATTTAAGTATAAAAAAGAACCGAACCATGAGCCTTATTCAATTGTGAGTTGGCTAATTGAATAGGGCTTTATATAAGCACATAATAGGTCTTCACTAACTAAAAACTTCTGTCAAAAAATATTTTATGTGCTTATATAGAGCCCTATTCAATTGGTCAAAACGCAATTGATTCAGGACCTAAATATGTTTAATGGCCGAGGGCCTCATTCAAATGTGATTGTTTAACAATGTATAACCATTAGAAAAAACACTACATAAGTATAACAAAAGTGGTGCCCATCAAACAGGATTTACATTTACATTCTTATTTTAATGTTTAACAACCTATAAGCCTTAGAAAGAAGCCTAAATAAGCATACCAACATTGGTGCCCACCAAACAGGATTGTATGAAAACTCACACAAACACATAACAAACTACATTTACATTCTTATTTTATGTTTAACAACCTATTAGCATTACAAAACTACATTAATAAGCATACCAACAGTGGTGCGCATCAAACAGGATTGTATGAAAACTCACACAAACACATAGCAAACTACATTTAGATTCTTATTTAATGTTTAACAACCTATAAGCCTTAGAAAGAAGCCTAAATAAGCATACCAACATTGGTGCCCAACAAACAGGATTGTATGAAAACTCACACAAACACATAGCAAACTACATTTAGATTCTTATTTAATGTTTAACAACCTATAAGCCTTAGAAAGAAGCCTAAATAAGCATACCAACATTGGTGCCCACCAAACAGGATTGTATGAAAACTCACACAAACACATAGCAATCTACATTTACATTCTTATTTTATGTTTAACAACCTATAAGCTTTAGAAAGAAGCCTAAATAAGTATACCAACAGTGGTGCGCACCAAACAGGATTGTATGAAAACTCACACAAACACATAGCAAACTACATTTACATTCTTATTTTATGTTTAACAACCTATAAGCCTTAGAAAGAAGCCTAAATAAGCATACCAACAGTGGTGCGCACCAAACAGGATTGTATGAAAACTCACACAAACACATAGCAAACTACATTTAGATTCTTATTTAATGTTTAACAACCTATAAGCCTTACAAAGAAGCCTAAATAAGCATACCAACAGTGGTGCGCACCAAACAGGATTGTATGAAAACTCACACAAACACATAGCAAACTACATTTACATTCTTATTTAATGTTTAACAACCTATAAGCCTTAGAAAGAAGCCTAAATAAGCATACCAACAGTGGTGCGCACCAAACAGGATTGTATGAAAACTCACACAAACACATAGCAAACTACATTTAGATTCTTATTTAATGTTTAACAACCTATAAGCCTTACAAAGAAGCCTAAATAAGCATACCAACAGTGGTGCGCACCAAACAGGATTGTATGAAAACTCACACAAACACATAGCAAACTACATTTACATTCTTATTTTATGTTTAACAACCTATAAGCCTTAGAAAGAAGCCTAAATAAGCATACCAACAGTGGTGCGCACCAAACAGGATTGTATGAAAACTCACACAAACACATAGCAAACTACATTTAGATTCTTATTTAATGTTTAACAACCTATAAGCCTTAGAAAGAAGCCTAAATAAGTATACCAACAGTGGTGCGCACCAAACAGGATTGTATGAAAACTCACACAAACACATAGCAAACTACATTTACATTGTTATTTTATGTTTAACAACCTATAAGCCTTAGAAAGAAGCCTAAATAAGCATACCAACAGTGGTGCGCACCAAACAGGATTGTATGAAAACTCACACAAACACATAGCAAACTACATTTAGATTCTTATTTAATGTTTAACAACCTATAAGCCTTAGAAAGAAGCCTAAATAAGTATACCAACAGTGGTGCGCACCAAACAGGATTGTATGAAAACTCACACAAACACATAGCAAACTACATTTACATTCTTATTTTATGTTTAACAACCTATAAGCCTTAGAAAGAAGCCTAAATAAGCATACCAACAGTGGTGCGCACCAAACAGGATTGTATGAAAACTCACACAAACACATAGCAAACTACATTTACATTCTTATTTAATGTTTAACAACCTATAAGCCTTAGAAAGAAGCCTAAATAAGCATACCAACAGTGGTGCGCACCAAACAGGATTGTATGAAAACTCACACAAACACATAGCAAACTACATTTAGATTCTTATTTAATGTTTAACAACCTATAAGCCTTACAAAGAAGCCTAAATAAGCATACCAACAGTGGTGCGCACCAAACAGGATTGTATGAAAACTCACACAAACACATAGCAAACTACATTTACATTCTTATTTTATGTTTAACAACCTATAAGCCTTAGAAAGAAGCCTAAATAAGCATACCAACAGTGGTGCGCACCAAACAGGATTGTATGAAAACTCACACAAACACATACCAAAGTACATTTAGATACTTATTTTATGTTTAACAATCTATAAGCCTTAGAAAAAGGCCTAAATAAGCATACCAAAAGTGGTGGACACCAAACGGGATTGTAGAAAAACAAAGAAATAATGTCATTTTTTACTTCATACAAATACATTAAAATAATATTACATTTTCATTTTTATTTTATATCAGATACTGCGTCAAGAACATCGGACCAGGAGTTTCAACTGAGGACCACACCAGCGGACGAGGACTTTCAACAGAGGACCAGACCATTGGACGAGGACTTTCAACAGAGGACTACACCATCGGACGAGGACTTTCAACAGAGGACCAGACGATTGGACGAGGACTTTCAACACAGGACCAGACCATCAGACGAAGGCTTTCAACACAGGACCAACAAAGATTCTGCTTCAAATCAAACTTCAACCAAGGTACAGTATAACAAGTAAAAAAAGAGAAAAATTAATTAATATTCTTCTTTAATGTTTAACCACCTATAAGCCTTAGAAAATAGCCTACAGAAGCATACCAAAATTGTGGCGCACCAAAAAGGATTGTAGAAAAACACAGAAATAATGCCATTTTTTCATTCATACAAAGACATTCAAATAACATAACATTTTTATTTTATAACAGATACTGCGTCAAGAACATCGGAACAGGAGTTGGAACTGAGGACCACACCAGAGGACGAGGACTTTCAACAGAGGACTACACCATCGGACGAGGACTTTCAACACAGGACCAGACCATCGGACGAAGGCTTTCAACACAGGACCAACAAAGAATTTTGCTTGAAATCAAACTTCAACCAAGGTACAGTATAAAAAGTAATATCTATCATCTATCTCTTATTTGTCTTTTAGGGCCAATAATCTTTAACAATAAAAACAAACTTCAATGTAAACTTAAAAAATAAATTGGCATAGTCCAAAAAAGTCTAAAAACACAGAATCTATACAATTTGTCATTGTAACATTCCAGTCCTAAACCCTAATTTAATTGCCATTTGACAAATTGAATAGTGCTGTAAATAAGGACATAACACCTTTTTTAAATACCTTTTTAGTTACTGAAACACTTGCTTTTGGATACATGTTTAATAAATAAAAATGTCTTTAAATAATTATCTCATGCCCTTATTTAGACTTTTATTCAATTGAACGCATTGAAATTGATTAACTATAAAATGTTAACACACTATTGATAACTATATGTCATGAAAAACAACTTAACATCTCAAAATAAACTAATGGTACATTATTTTATTTTTACAGATTAACATGGCTGATAATGAGAGTAAACAAGAAAAGAAAAGACGCCAAGCTAGAGAACGACGACAGAGAGCAGACAGCCAGCAGACACCGGAGAAGAAGGAAATTCGACGAGAAAAAGAACGCAAAAGAATTGCAAGCAAAAGACTGTCACTTGCAGAAATTAAAGATATGTCAAAAAAAACTACAAAGAAAATAAAGCATTTACAACCTGTTGCTCAAACATCAGATGACATTTTGCCAGAAAAAAGACAAGAGATACCAAAAAAAGCAACAAAGAAAACAAAGCATTTAGAACCGTTTCATGAAACATTAGATGACATTTTACCTCAAACAATACAACATATACCAAGAAAAGCAACGAAAAAAACAAAACATTTAGAACCTGTTGTTGAAACATTATATGACATTTCACCTGATGAATATGAAAGGCAAAATCCTATATGCTTTGCAAATTGTCCTCTACTCAAGTCTTTAGCAGTAGAGGTTCATAGTTGTGGGGACATGACTACTCAATGTCAGTTTTGTGAGGCTTATTATTTTAAACAGGAGAGACCCAGAGATGGAAAATTTATTAGTTGTTGTCAAAAAGGCAAGTTCAAACTTCCAGAAAGGAAAGAATTTCCTATTTATTTACAAAATATTATGACTGAACCTACTTTTCCAAACTACAAAAATTTTAAGACAAACATAAGATCCTACAATAGTGCCATATCCTTTGCATCCATGGGGGCAACATTAGCTGCTAATGTACCAGGACATGGTCCTTACTGTTTTAAAGTCCAAGGACAAATTTATCATCGCACTTCCCATTTACATCCAGAGGAAGGAAATAAAAGAAAATTCGCTCAACTATATGTCCTAGATACAATGGAAGCTGTTGACCAACGTATGCAGATGGAAGAAAATAAAAAATGCTTACCCACTGTTTTCATAGAGCTAAATAACATTATGGACAACAATCCCTACAGTAAAGCTTATAAAAAATTGGCAGAAGTAGAAAATGAACAACTACTTCATTCACAAACACATCAATTACCAATGCCGAAGGTTAATATGGTGCTTAAAAGAGACAGACATACTGATAAACGTCGTTATAACTTGCCAACAACAAATGAGGTTGCAATGGTGTTTCACAATGATGAAGGAGAACCACCATTTCAAAGAGACATACGAATATATCCTAGAAATGAGGACCAACCGTTTATTAATATGAGTATCTTAAGTCCAAATTTAGATCCAATGACATATCCCATCTTTTTCCCACACGGAGAAGCAGGTTGGCAACCAAAATTAACTCTTCCCAGCTACCCAAATGCTAAAGCCAGAATCCGAAATAATGTTTCTATGCTTGAATTTAAAGTAGCTCAAATTGCCATTCGCAATGTATTTAATCCAATTTTATGTGGTGGGAAACTAACACAACAATGGATTATTGATTCATATTTGCAAGTTGAGGCAAATAATTTAAACTTTATCAAATATCAACAAGATAAACTCCGTGTAGAACAATATTCTGGACTCATGGACTATGTTGCTGACGTGGCTACAAGCAGAGACATGACAGCTGGCAAAGCCATCATTTTACCATCTTCCTTTCAAGGATCTCCTCGGAATATGAGAGAAAGATACAATGATGCTATGGCTATTGTGACAAAATTTGGCAAACCCGATTTATTTGTGACATTTACATGTAATCCACAATGGCCAGAAATTACACTAAATCTACTTCTTGGACAAACTGCTTCAGATCGACCAGATTTAGTAGCCAGAGTTTTTAAGATTAAATTAAATGAATTAATACGTGACTTCACTATAAATCAGTTATTTGGCAAATGTCTTGCTTATGTATATACCATTGAATTTCAAAAAAGAGGCCTTCCACATGCACATCTTCTAATAATACTTCAAGAAAAAGATAAATTAGATACTTCAGACAAAGTGGATGCAGTCATTGTTGCTGAACTACCAGATCCAGAACTATATGGTAGACTATATGAGATTGTTACTCATCGCATGATTCATGGACCCTGTGGTGACCTTAATCCACAATCACCATGTATGGAAAATAATAAATGTTCCAAAGAATTTCCCAAAGATTATAGAGACAAAACCTATGCCAATTGTGATGGATATCCACTTTATAAAAGAAGAGAAGGAGATAGTGCCATTATTCGTGGGAAAAAAGTGGACAATAGATACGTAGTACCCTACAATCCACATTTACTCATGAAGTACAACGCCCACATCAACGTAGAAGCCTGCACTTCCATCAAATCCATTAAATATGTCTACAAATATATTTACAAAGGTTACGATGCAGCTACTGTAGTCGTCAAAAGTGCAGACAACCCTGAAAGTAGTGAGTTAGTACATGATGAACTTGCATCTCATGTAGATGCTCGCTATGTCAGTGCGCCAGAAGCTATGTGGCGGCTTTTAAATTTGAAATGCATGATAGATCACATGCAGTATATAGGTTAGCAGTACATTTGCCACAACGACATTTAGTCTATTTCCATGCTGGAAATGAAATGAATGCATTGGCCCAAAGTGAAGATCGTCACACTACACTAACTGCATGGTTTGCATTAAATTCCACTGATGCTGAAGCAACACAATACTTATATATTGAAATTCCATATCACTATGTTTTTGTGAATGGATTATGGAGACCAAGAAAAACCAGAGGCAATAAAATTATTCCAAGAATTTACACAGTCAGTCCAAGAGATGTTGAACGTTTTTGCTTACGGATATTACTTTTAAATGTTCCTGGAGCACAAAGTTTTGAACAATTAAGAACTGTTAATGACATTGTATATGAATCCTTCCATTTAGCTGCAAGACATAGAAACTTACTCGCTGATGATACAGAGTGGGAAAGATGCTTAGAAGAAGCAGCACAATGTCAAATGCCACGACAGATGAGAGAACAATTTGCTTTTATTTGTATCTTCTCAAATGCTCCAAATGCATTAGCTTTGTGGGAGACTTTTAAAAGTAATATGGCTGAAGACTTTATGCGACGATACAATGAACCCATTGCACACTTAAAAGCGTTAATGGAAATCCAAGAAGTCTTTTTAACTCATGGATTAAGTTGTGCAAGTTTTAATTTGCCTGATCCAGGTCTTATAGATGACATTAACTTTGAAGACTATGACATTCAACTACAAGCAGAAAGAACAGAAGAAAGACTTGCAACTTTAAATACACTACAATTGCAAGCATTTCATGCCATTAAAAATGCTATAGATGATGACATGGTGACAGAGCGTTATTTCTATCTTGATGGACCTGGCGGATCAGGAAAAACATATTTGTACAATTTATTAATGAGTTCAGTACGAGCACAAGGAAAAATAGCAATGGCGTTTGCCACTACTGGAATTGCTGCACTTTTATTAGAAGGTGGAAGAACTGTTCATAGTGGATTTAAACTGCCAGTGCCTATTTTAGAAAATTCTGTGTCAGATATTCGCATGACATCCTTACAAGCAAAGAAATTGAAGAAATGTAAATTAATTATAATAGATGAGGCCACAATGATGTCATGCTATGCCCTCCAATGTATTGACCGTTTGCTTCGTGAAGTCATGGATAATATTTTTCCATTTGGTGGAAAGGTAATGTTGTTGGGTGGCGATTTTAGACAAACATTACCTGTTGTTGTACATGGAAATCGAACTGACATTATCGAAACATGTATAAAGTCAAGTACAGTATGGAAACATTTTACCCATCTTCAACTGCAACAAAATATGAGATCAGAAGGCCAAACTGATTTCAATGATTGGCTTATTAAAATTGGAGAAGGCAGAACAGAAAAAATACTAAATTTACCTGACGACACTGTAGAGATCCCACCTCATATGATTTGTCAACAAGATATTATATCGGCTATATTTGAAGGGAGCATAAATAACGAAGAATATTCCGAGCTTGCCAACCAAGTCATACTGACGTGTAAAAATAAAGATGCATTAATCCTCAATAATAAAATCTTAAAAAAAATTTATGCACCACAAAGAAATTATCACAGTGCTGATTCTGTACTTGCTGATGACAATGAAAGTCAGGCTAACTTTTCCACTGAATTCATAAACTCTTTAACTCCTTCTGGAATGCCACCACATATTTTGCAGCTAAAGAAAGGTGCAATTATCATGTTACTGCGAAATATGAATCCCAAAAAAGGCCTATGCAATGGCACAAGATTAATTGTTCAACAATTAAAGGACCATTTTATAGATGCTGAAATTTTAACTGGGACCCATAGAGGAGAGAGAGTTTTCATACCAAGAATAGATTTAGCACCAAGTGAAAGTAGTCTCCCTTTTATACTTCAAAGAAGACAATTTCCCATTATTATGGCATTTGCCATGACCATTAATAAATCACAAGGTCAAACTTTCAAATCTGTGGGTATTTTCTTGGAAGAACCAGTTTTTGCACATGGTCAATTGTACGTTGCGTTGTCAAGGTGCAAAAATCCACAGGCAATTAAAGTTTACATTGAAAACAATGAAAGTCAAGGTGATTTATTAGAAGATGGACGTATTTTTACTAAAAACATTGTCTACTATGAAGTACTATAACTTTGAAGGATACTAATTAAAGGTGCCAAGATTTTTTAAAAGCATTGCAAAATACATAACAATTGGTTGTTTAATTCAGTCATAATTAATGGAAGTCATGTTTATGAATGATTCGCCTCACAAAATACTTGCCTTGCATTGTTAGTAAAAATTATGTTAAAATGTTAAGTCACTATGTTAATGTTTCTAATGTTAAAAGTTTAAAAAATATATTTTGAAGTTATTTCATTCAACATATTACAAAGTGGATGTTAAGAGGTCAAGCACCTTTTAAGTCACAATGTAAATATTGTCTGTTATCTTAAGATTACTACCTACATTAATGTTTATCGCCAATTTATGTGCTCAGTAATAAATTAGTTTAATTACGTACGTTTTAAGAAGAGTTTGACTGTATGCCTTCCTCTACATTCAATGTATATTCAAGTTAACAATTATTGTGATAGAAATTGAATTTTAATACTGATTAATTTAAATGTCAATTGTTTTTACATTCAAATGTTAATACTTTTAATAAAAAATTACTTTACAAAATGTATTCACTATGTTCCTGTTTATAATGTTCAAAATTATACCAATGTTTTGTCAACTTCTAAACTTACATAAAAAATAAAGTTCAAGTTTAAAAATATATACTTTGATGGTTATTGCTTACATATATTTTAAACTTCATGTTAAAATTTGCAACGTTTAAAAAAGGGTTTTTACTTTTGGCTTTCCTATTCATTCAATGTATATTCAAGTTAACAATTCTTCAGATACTAATTACATTTTAAAAAACCATTACATCAACATTTTACAAAAATACACGTTCATATTAAAATACTTACAAGTGTCAAAAATATATGTTAATAACTAAACAACTTGACAAACATATACATAACATTGCCGTCATTTTTTGACTGGCAAGTCGCTAGTATATTAATAATCCCTTGTTCTTACCAGGGGTTTTACTTGGCCCTGGATACTGGGGTACTTGCTTCAGTTTTAACTTTGTGGAACTCAGTTCTAAATTTAAGCAGTGTTCCTTAGCAGTGTTACAACACAGCTTCCTTAAACTGACCCAAAAGAAGATTCCCAATCATACCCACATGTCTCCAGTACTTAGTGTTTGCTCACTTGATTAAATTAACCTAAGGTGCAGTTGTGCTGTGGGTAACCTTTGCAGGCAATTAGACTTTTCTTTCTCTCCTCATTCTTGTCTCTTTTTATACATAGAGAAATGGATCTAGAGGAGTTTTTTTAAACAAGTGAGGGTAATAGGCTTTATGAGGTATCCACTATCACCAATGTTTGTGGTTTATTGCCAGTCTAATGAGCCTTGTATCAAGGACACAGAGTCTCTCATTTTAGAACCAGGTACACAGCGGTACCATACAAACAAAAAAAGAAAAAAAATCTTTGTCCTACCGGTACTGGACACGCTAATATCATTTAATGTTTGCTCACTTGATTAAATTATCCTAAGGTGCAGTTGTGCTGTGCTTAACCTTTGCAGGCAATAAAACTTTTCTTTCTCTCCTCTTTCTTGTCTCTTTTTTCACATAGAGAAATGGGTCTAGAGGAGTTTTTTAAACAAGTGAGGTTGATAAACTTTATGAGGTATCCGCTATCACCAGTGTTTGTCGTTTATTGCCAGTCTAATAAGCCTTGTATCAAGGGCACAGAGTCTCTCATTTTAGACCCAGGTACACAGCAGTACCATACAGAAAAAAATCTTTGTCCTACCGGTACTGGACACGCTAATGTCATTCATGGACGGACAGGTAGCTGTTCCTCCCAGCGGTACTCCTTTAGAGCTTCCCTTCTGGTATTAAGATATTTATCTGTGTCCAATTCCTTCCAGTTTCATTCTCATCTTGTATGCTAGGCTCTTGCTCAGCTCCAGTCCATGCTGTAACTCTTTAGCATAGTTGCAGGTAGCAGCTGCATTCTGAGGTGTTACCGGAGACACTGCTCTGCGCTTCCTGCACCACTGAACATTTTGGCGCCAAAAGCCAGTTTAGCTGATCATCCTAACAGCTTCCTGGGCGTGGACTGTCTCTCCCCTCCGATAGAGACTTTTAAATAAAAGAAAAATGAGTAAAGAATTCAGTAAGAAAAAGTAAACAAAAAAATGTCTGTGAAACATTGTATAATGACCCAATATTGCCTCATGAAACAAATGTTAATACATATGACACCAATGTAGATATAGAAAGTTATAGTGATATCTATGTTCAGGAAGCTCAGGATAGTGCTTTATTTGCAGCACTAACAGTAGACACTCATTATTAAGGATTACTCAATGTGGTTTGTTAGTTTTGTGGGGCCTATCATTTTCTGAAGGAAAGACCAACTGATGGAGAGTTTATTAGTTGCTGGCAGAAAGGAAAGGTAAGACTTCCACAAAGACACGCATTTCCTGAATATTTAGAAAGTATAATGAGCTACCCAACATTTCCAAACTATACCAATTTAAAAAAAAACATCAGGTCTTATAACAGTGCAATTTCATTTGCTTCTATGGGTGCTACATTAGCAGAAAATGTCCCAGGACATGGTCCTTACTGTTTTAGTGTTCAAGGACAAATTTACCACCGCACTTCACATTTACACCCACAAGAAAGAGAGTAAAGGACATTTGCACAGTTATATGTCCTTGATACAATGGCAGCTGTTGAACAACGGATTACACTTCCAGAAAATAAACAGTGTTTGTGCATAGTCTTTGAACAATTGGATACAATTATGGCCAACAACCCATACAGTTAAGCATACAAAAAATTAGCAGAGGTTGAAAAAGAACAACAGCAACATGCTGAAATACATCAGTTGCTAATTCCAAGAGTAAATATGGTTTTGAAAAGAGATCGCAATACTGATCAAAGACAGTATAAATTTCCAACAGTAAATGAGGTTGCCATGGTCTTTAAAAATGAGGATGGTGAACCACCTTTTCAGCGGGATAGTAGAATATATCCACGCAATGAAGAGCAATCTTTTATAAACATAAATATATTAAGTTGTAATTTGGATCCAATGACATATCCCATTTTCTTTCCAAATGGTGAGCCAGGATGGGAACCAAAATTACAATTGAAAAGTTATCCCAATAGTAAAGTTCAGGTTAGAAACAATAATTCTATTCCGGAATATAAAATGGCACAAACTGCTATTCTGTATCATTTTAATCTTATTTTATGTGGGGGCAAACTCACACAACAATGGATTATTGATTCCTATCAACAAGTCAAAGCAAATAATCTAAATTTTATCAAATTTCAACATAACAATATTGTGGATTGATGGATTATGTCGCTGAATTGGCTACCAACAGAGACATTCCAGCTGGAAGAGCAATCATGCTGCCATCCACTTTCAAAGGATCTCCTCGCAATATGCAAGAAAGATATAATGATGTCATGGCTATTGTCACAAAATTTGGAAAAACAGATTTATTCAGTACATTCACATGTAATCCACAATGGCCAGAGATCAAGGAAAATTTGAATCTTGGCCAAAGTACTTCTGACCAACCAGATTTAGTGGTAAGAATTATCAAAATAAAACTCAATTCATTAATACATGATATAACTATAGCACAGTTATTTGAAAAAATGTGTGGCTTTTGTTTATATCATTGAATTTCAAAAAGAGGCCTGCCACATGCACACATACTTTTAATCCTGCAAGAAAAAGATTAATTGAATACTGCAGAGAGAGTGGATTCCGTGATAAGTGCTGAACTGTTACATCCAGAAAAATATTTAACACTTTATGAGATTATAACACACAGAATGATTCATGGTCCATGTGTAGATATCAATCCAAATTCACCATGTATGAAAAATATGGAAAATAAAAAATGTACAAAAGAGTGAGATATGCTAATTGTGAGGTATACCCTTTGTATAAAAGAAGAGAAGGACAAACTATTAGCCGTGGCCAAAAGGTCGACAATAGATATGTAGTTCCATACAATCCACATTTGCTAAATTTTGAAGCTTGCACTTCTATCAAATCCATCAACTATTTGTATAAATATATATACAGAGGATATGATGCAGCAACTGTTGTTGTGCAAGGTGCACAAAATGAACAAGAAAATCCAATTTTACATGACGAACTTTCAGGTTATTTAGATGCTCGCTATGTCAGTGCTCCAGAAGCAATGTGGCATTTTCTGAAATTTGAGATGCATGATCAGTCACATGCTGTGTATCGATTAGCTGTACATTTGCCACAAAGTCAATTTGTTTGCTTTACTGCAGGCAATGAAAGAAATGCCTCAGCCCAAAGTGAAAATCAAGCAACAAACTTACTGCTTGGTTTCAATTAAATTGCCAGGGCACTGAGGCCAGACAATTTTATACATTGAGATTCCATATCACTATGTATTCGTAAATGATCAATGGAGACAACGAAAACCAAATAATTATCCCAAGAATATATACTGTTATTCCAAGAGACATTGAACGTTTCAGTTTAAGATTACTTCTTTTACATGTTCCCGGTGCACAAAGTTATGAACATTTATGCACAGTGAATGACATACTTTATGATACTTTCCAATTAGCTGCAAGACATCACAACTTCATAGCAGATGATGCAGAATGGGAGACGTGTCTGGAAGAAGCAGCACTATGTCAAATGCCAAAGCAAATGAGAGAACAATTTGCATTCATTTGCATCTTTTTAAATGTACCTGATGCATTATTGTGGGAAACATTTAAATTAAATATGTGTGAATACTTCTTGAAACGTTACAATGAGGCCATTGCGCTCTTAAAAGCATTAATGGAAATGCTAAAAATATTTCTTGATCATGGATTAAATTGTGCAAGTTTTCATTTGCCTGATCCAGGGCTTATAGATGAAACTTTGAAGACTATGACACTGAGCTGCAAAACCAAAAAACACAAGAAAAACGTGCAACTTTAAATACATTACAATTGCAAGCATTTAACTCCATCACAAATGCTACAGATGATAAAATGGTCAAAGACCATTTTTTTCTATCTTGGATCAGGAAAAAACATATCTGTACAATTGTTTGATGAGTTACATTCGAGCACAGGGTCAAATAGCCCTGCCATTTGCTACAACTGGAATTGCCGCACTTTTGTTAGAAGGTGGCAGAACTGTGCATTGTGGATTTAAACTGCCAGTTCCCATTTTAGAAACTTCAGTCTCAGATATACGGCTGAATTCTTTACAAGCAAAACATAAAAAAAAAAGGAAATTAATTATCATAGATGAGGCAACAATGATGTTGTGTCATGCCTTGCAATGCATTAACAGATTATTTTTTTTTAAACATAATTTTTTTATTGTTGAAGACACGGTAACATTTTTACATTGCTTTTAGTAAAAGGATAAGGAACAGAACAACAAAACAGTTAAATCATACAGTTACACGATTCCCTAACATCTTAACCAAGATACTGTCTGCATTTTTCTTAGTTTTCTGACTGAAATGTTGTAACATTATTATATTATGCCCTGTCTATCCCTCTATGTCTTCAAACATGGCTTTTTTTTTTTTTTTTATCGTCTGTTTCTTGTCAAGAGACAAGAACATATAAACTGGAGAATATAAAAAGAAAAAAAAGGAAAAAACAGAGGAGGGAAAAGGGTAGTGTTTACCTGGTGTACTTCTCCAAACCCACAATGGCTGGGATTCATAGGTATAAGTGGTCATCCGGGCTCCCCCTCCCCCACCGCCATCCCTGAGCGAGAGCCTCGTTCCCCTCTGTCCCAGTCAAGTGCCCAACTTAATGCTGTAGGCTGAGGCCAGCCACGGAGTCCAGATATTCTGAAATAGGGGGACCGTGTTCTGTAGGACATGGGACAGTCTCTCATTTACCATTACATAATTTATTTTTAAAATGATCTCTTTGGTGGTCAGTGTTGCCACTTTCCAGTTTTTTGCTATGCAGCTTTTGGTGGCGAGAGCCATGAATTGCCATAGTTTGTTTTGTTCTTTTGAGAGACTGGGCCCATGAACCCCCAGAAGACAAATCTCCATCTCCGGCCCCAGCCTAGTCCCTGTCATCTGCGAGAATAGGTAAGTCATCTCCCTCCATACTTTTTGTACTACCTGGCACGTCCGCCATATATGCAGAAAATCTCCCCTGAGTTTGCATCCTCTAAAGCAGTCTGGACATCCGATATGAAGTATAGTATGTCCTATGCAACACTTTGACTGAGGTCTCCAGTAAGCTATATGTGTATGATCCTTTTGTTAGGTTAGTGCAAATTATTCTCCAGGTTGCTCTATCTAGCTC
The DNA here is from genome assembly GCA_027410445.1 of Discoglossus pictus. Taxonomy (NCBI): domain Eukaryota; kingdom Metazoa; phylum Chordata; class Amphibia; order Anura; family Alytidae; genus Discoglossus; species Discoglossus pictus. The sequence goes on from CM050166.1 coordinate 231,703,005, forward strand.
CCTGCCTAGGTCTTTCTCCCATTGCAGCATATATTTTGGTTTTTGTATGTTCTGAAAATCATTCAGAAATGAATATAGAGACCCCAGGAGGCCTTTGATAGAGGGCAGTTTTGCACATATAGTCGACAACTAGGAGTGTTTCGGGGTCCCGTATACCCAGGCTAGTGAGGATATCCAGTGCCTAATTTTTCTGTAATTCCAGAGTTCACTCTCTGGTATGTGGTATTTGGTAATAAGGGAAGTATGGAATAAAAGAGCATCGGCCGAAAACCAGATTCCTGCTCTTTCCAGTGGACAGCCTAGCCACCACTGTCTAGAGTCGGGGCTAAACTCCGTCCCAAATCCTGGGAAGGTTTTGACTGACAACAATGGTGACAGGAGGGGAGCCAGACCACCGAAAGGCCCGGACCTAGCCCAAGCCGCCAGAGTTGATGATATTATGGGGTTGGGGTGTTGCTGCCTAGCGCCCGACGTGGGCACGTCCCAGACTATAGTGTCCCATGAGTGGGGTCTCATTTGCCAGTTTTCCACAAAAGTCCACAGCGGTTGTAGCTTACCCGAGTGGGCTAATGGAATGAACGTGAGTTTCGGCGCTCTCAAGTAGAGTCTCAGGTTCGGGCACGAGAGTCCTCCCTGAGACCTCTGACAGAACATAGTCTTTTTCTCTATTCGCGGTGACCTCCCTCGCCATATAAAATTAAAAATAGAAGCTTGGAGTTTATCTATCGCCTTCAAATCCAGCGGTATTGGGAGAGTTTGGAATAAGTACAATATTTTTGGCAGAACTGTATTTTTCACCGAATTAATCCGCCCTGTCCACAAGATATTATATTTCGTCCAGGTTCGCATTTCTTCCTTTAATTGTTTAATTAAGGGCGGAAAGTTGGTTTTGTACATGTCCGACAGCTTCTTGGCGATTCTAACTCCCAAGTACTTAATGGAGTTTTTGGGCCATTGAAATTAAAACTCTGCTTTCAGTGCCCCCAGGACCGTGTGAGGAATATCTATTCCCAGAGCCTCTGTCTTTTCCACATTGACTTGAAGGCCCGATAGGGCACCGAATTTGCCTAAGGTTGACAGCAGGGTGGGGATTGACCTTGCCGGCTCTGTTAGGGTGCAGAGAAGGTCATCTGCAAATAGCAAGCATTTCAAGTGATGATGACCCACCTGCATCCCTTTTATCTCTGTGTTACATCTAATTTGTTGGGCTAAAGGCTCGATCGCCAACGCAAAAAGCAACAGAGACAAGGGGCAGCCCTGCCGGGTTCCCCTCTGGATAGCTATAGAAATGTTTGCCGATCCCGGGAGTTTTAAACAGGCCTGCAGTTTCTTGTATAATGTTCTGATCAATTGTATGAATCGACCTTTAAAGCCAAACTTAGCTAGCACCACGTACAGATAAGACCACTCCAATGTGTCAAAAGCTTTTTCCATGTCAAGAGCCAGCACACAAAGGGGGGTCCTGTCCTGAGAGGCCAAGTGAATGACATTCATTAGTCCTTCGTATGTTATCAGCTGTCTGACGGTGTCGGACGAAACCGGTTTGATCCTTGTTGATCAAATCAGGGAGGAACCCCGAGATCCTATCTGCAATAATTTTGGCTAGCAGTTTAAGATCTCCATTTATAAGGGAGATGGGCCTATACTTTTTCAGGTCTAGTGGGTCTCTGTCTTCTTTGGGAAAGACAATTAAGTCAGCCCTATTCAGTTCTGGGGGCATTGGTTCTCCTTTTAGAATGGCGTTAAATAAATGGCAGAGATATGGTGCTAGAATATGCGCAAAGGACTTGTGGTAAGAATTGGTAAAGCCGTCAGAGCCAGGGGCTTTCCCTATTTTTAAGCTATTAATAGCATCAAGTATCTCCTCTACCGTTATGTCTGAATTGAGTGTGGCCGCACTCTGATCTGATACCTTAGGAAGATCGCAGGAATCCAAGTAGGACCGAAGAAGGGTCGCAGCCGGTTGCCGCTTCGTGGAATAAATTGAGCTATAGAAGTCAGCAAACGTTTGCTTGATGATATTTAGGCTGACCGTTACCTGTCCCTTTGCAGTTTTTATACGCAAGATCCTAGACTCTGCTATCTTAGACCGAAGCTTTCTAGCCAACACAGAGTCCAGTTTGTTGGCTTTTGAGTAGAACAGATGTTTGGTTCGTCTCAGGGCTTTTTCCGTTTTGTGGGAAAGCACCGCATCTAGCTCTAACCTGCACTGATCTTTCCTCTGGCGGAGTCTAGGGGAGGAGCTAGACTGGTTCCTTGTCTCCAGGTCCTGTAACTTAGTAGTGATTTCCTGCTCTCTGATTTTATATTGTTTTTTAAAAGCAGAAGCTAGCTTAATGCATGACCCCCAAATAAAGGCCTTATGGGCCATCCAAACCCAGCCTATGCCCGAGTCCCCCGAGCTGTTGCACTCAAAGTACAGGAGAAGATCTTTTTTAATGTGTTCTGACAGCTCTGGGTTAGCAAGTAAAAGCTTGTTTAGTTTCCATGTGTATGGTTTGGATATGTTCACCCCTAGATCTATGTCTATGCTCACCACCGCATGATCCGACCAGGGGCATACCCTTATCTCCACCCTCCTTGAGCGATCAAACAATGATGAAGCTATCAAGAAGGTATCAATGTTCGAGTAAGATCCGTGGGTGTGGGAGTAGTACGTATAGTCCTGCTCTTGTGGGTGGTGCCCCCTCCAGGCATCTACCAGGCCCAGACTATGCAGCGCCTTCTTGATTTGACTTAATTTGTTAGAGTACCTGTCCGTGGTCTGAGTGCCCGAGCGGTCCAGGTTTTGGTCAAAGGCTAGGTTAAAATCCCCTCCCATCACCATTGTGTTGCCGGAGTACTGCTCTAAAAGCCTCAGGATATGCAGTAGTGCCTTATGTGGTGTAGTGGTAGGGGCATAAAAGGAGATGAGGGACAATTTAGTCTCCAGAACTGTTCCATGAAGTATTACATAGTGTCCATTTTTGTCCACTATCTTAGACTCTACCTGGAAGGGGAAGTTACGGTGGATCAATATAGAGGCCCCCGCTTTCCTGGTGACCTGGGTGGAGGAATAGTTGGTGGGATAGTCTCTGCTTAGATATGTTGGTATATGATTGCGGGCAAAATGTGTTTCCTGCATGAATATTATCGAAGGCTTCATATCTTTGTAGTACATAAAGGCCTTCTTTCTCTTGAACTGGGAGTTAAAGCCCTTAACGTTGTGAGTTACAAAAGTAAAGTTTGTATCAACCGGTCTAGCCATTAGTAATGTTTAGTGTGAGGCTATAGTGTCCAGTCATCTTACCTTGTCTTGTAGAGGAACCAGCACGGAGAGAGCGGCTGGGGGAGGGCCGGAGCCACCTCTGGGAGCCGGGCACTGCCCACGTTGGAGCGGAGAAGGAGAGGGCACACCAGGAGGGAAGGGGAAAAAAAGTAACATTAAATGAAAAAATAGTAACAACTTTATAGATTTTTACAATTAGTAAATTTAAGCATTCACAATAACACATTGAATCTTCTAAACACATCTTCCTACACCAGTCATCTATCCTGGCGCCTTGGGGAAGGATGGGTGGACCTGCCACTCCTCCGAAAAACCCCAATAGGAAGGGGTTGACTAGTCCCATGGGAGGGACAGAGAAAAAATTCAATGAAAAACAAAGTGAACAAATAAAGACTCCGCCTGTGAGGGGAGTATCTCCGGAACTAGAATCTTATTGTCTCAGGAACAGTGCAACCAGCAACCTGATCACTAATTAGAGTATTTAAAGAGGAGACCAAAAAAAGATAAAAAAAACAAAAAAACAACCAAGTAAACTTGGCATTCTGCCTCAAGGAACTTGATGGCGAACAGTCCGTTATCAGAAAAGAGCAAGACCCAGTCCAGCCGTTTTAATGTCCTTTCTAGTTTCATCATTATCCCACGTCGCTTGTAGCTGGACCCTCCGGGGCTACTTTGTTCTGCGCCTGGGTAGGTTGAGTCCGGGGTGAGGATGTGTGGCCTCTATCTGTAGCCTCAGAAAGCTGAGTCCGAGTTTTGTACGGGACAGCTGACCATTGCTGCCTGGGGTTGAGGTCTGGCCCCTCTCGACAGGGCTCTGGTCCTCTGGCCCTTTCCTCCGAGACCATGTGCAGCGATAGGAGAATTGCCCATCCATCCTCTAGTGTATGGGCAGAGAATGATTTACCCTTGTACTGTAATACCAGGGCAAAGGGGAAGCCCCACCGGTACTGAATCAGCACTCCCAAGACCGGTTTCATGTCCCTGCGTCTGGCTAACGTTATGGGGGGAGAGGTCCGCGAAGACAAGGAGTGGAGCGTTCTCAGGTCCGGAGTTTTTCGGGCCGCAGCTAATACCAGGTCTCTTGACTGTTGCCAAGGGAATCGGATAATGACATCTTTGGGCACTTCCATGCTTCTTGCCACCCCTAGGGCTCTATGGGCCCTCTCAACTTCCAGCCGTGAGGCTGGTACCTCCGGGAGGTGTTTGGTCAGAGTCTCTGAGACATATTGTTTTAGATTCTGTACCGCCTTAGGGATCCCCCTAATTCTTATATTATGACGTCTTGAGCGGTTCTCAAGGTCTTCGTATTTCTCTTCTAACGCCGCTATGCGAGAGGAGTTCTTGTGAATCTCCAGCCTATCCCTCTCTTGTGCCTTCACTTTCTGATCCATGGTCTCCTCAAGCAGGTTGGTCCTTTAGCCCAGGTTGTGGATGTCTTTCTTAATGGCGTCCACAGTCTTAGTCATGTACGCCTGGAATAGCCCCTCAATCTGGGCTAGCAAGCTTTTTGAGAGGTTCATGTCAGGTTGAGGCGGGCCTGTCTGGCCCTCATCTTCCAATTCCCCTGAGGGATCCGATGCCACCTCCTTCGCTGCCCCAGGAGGTTTGCAATAATCGGTGATTCTTTTCGTTGGTAGGGCTTTCTTGTTTCTCCCCATCTTTTGTTGTCGCTTTACCCAGACATTGCAAACAAAGTGATATTAACATAAATTTTTTTTATATAAATAATGACATTTTAAAATTCATCAAAGCACCCAAAATAATGTATTACAGTGCAGATTCAGTTCTGGCTGATGACAAAGACAGTGAGTCTAACTTTAGTATAGCATTTATCAATTCTTTAACACCATCTGGAATGCCACCACACATTTTGCAATTGAAAAAATGGACAATCGTTATGCTGCTGAGAAATATGAATCCCAAAAAAGGACTTTGTAATGGGACCAGATTAATTGTGAAGGATTTAAAAGATCATTTTATACATGCAGAAATTATGAATGGTACCTATAAAGCTGAACCAGTTCTTATGGCTCCAAGTGAGAGTGGTTTGCCTTTTGTCCTTCAAAGGAGACACTTTCCCATTATCATGGCATTTGACTTGACCATAAATAAATCCCAAGAACAAACTTTAAAGTCTGTGGGTATTTTTTTACAGGAACCTATTTTTGCACATGGACTACTCTATGTTGCCTTTTCAATGTGTACAAATCCTGATGACATTAAAGTTTATATTGAAGAAACCCCAAGTCAGGGTAATTTATTAGAGGATGGACGCATTTTTACCAAAAACATTGTGTACTATGAAGTACTGTAAACATAGAGAACAGTGGTCACTTGTCCTCTTTTTAGAGGACCACTATTTCATGAAGAAACTCTATAAAATGTAAAAAAGCATAGATCTTAACACCCTCATATGTACGCACATGTACCCCACACAGATAGATAACTGACGTTGAATTGCACTGTAAGATATCTGGTTATGATTACAGATATATGAGGCTGCAAAAATCATGTAAATCCAGTGTAAAGAAATATACTTGTCAGAATTGTTAGCAATTAAATATATGTCCAATACCTCCTCCCACAACTGATTCTGATACCGTTTTGCAAATATATTGATGTTACTTTTATGTTTGCTGTTGGTTCCCAGTGCATATAAAGCATACATGACAACTCCATTGCAATTGTTTGTTTATTGTCATGAGTTCCCCTGTCACACTCTACTCCATGTTAAACTGGCCCATCCATAGCTGTTTGGCTTAACCCTCCTACTGCTTAGAATTCATGTACATTTTGATTATAGGTATAGCGGATGTATCCTGTTTTATGTGGGCATTTCAGTATGTGCTGGAAGAGTGCTGCCGCCGACTCTAGGGATGCGGCTGCGCTTGCGTCCCCATGTAGCCGTCAAAAATAGTTGGTACACCCAAAGCCCCTTACCCTCTAACCCTAACCCCCTAAACCCCACTTTCTAACTCTAACCCATACCCCCTAACTGTAGCTAGAACCGGAAACCCATAACCACTTACCTGGCCTGCTGGGCTGGCGTAGCTAGAGTCGTTGGCGGTGCACTTCCAGAGATGCGCACATACAACAGGATAGGTCCGGTCTAGCTGGTACATCCCCATGAGAGTACATGTATGGATGTGCACACTGCAGCATATGCGGATACAGACTCTGATGGACTGCAAGTTTGTGTCGTGTAACAGCATAATCTGGACCATGTTACATTAACATGTTAACTCACATTGCTGAGGATTGATGACAGATTGGTCTGTCTCACACACTGGCCAACAGATTCAGATGAGCACGTGTCCTAATTAACTGCAGTTGGCACACCGCACCAGCATTACATATAGTCATATGAGCCATGGGCCCTTTCCTGTTATCTGACCGTGACTGCTGGTAGCAGCAGTGAGCAGCCTCTACATGTCACAGCATTTTCCTGGAGATTATATAATCATGCATATTTAGTGGGTTATGGTGTTGTTAAGGTGTGAGGGCTAGTGCTTTTGGGCTTCTGTGTAAGTTGAAAATGATGTATATAACAGCGGCAGCGCCATCTATCAGCCCCTTGGTCCAACTGCTGCTGCCAGCAGTCGCTGTCACATAACAGGAAAGATCCCAGCCAGGATCCACAATACTAATGATGCAGATCAATTTTGATTAGCGTCAAACATTCACAGCCAATTACAAGTCACTCTGATCTCAGAGATATGGAAACAACAATACTCAAATCAAAATCTTGTCTCATTTCAGTACCATCCAGGCGTCCCCTGCCTCCGCAGGTTCCTGCACCTTCTGAAGATGCAGGACCACCTGCAGCAACCTCACCTGTAGCAGGGCCCTTGTATGAAAGTCCACCTGGGCCATCCACAAGGTGCCATCAATTGCCTCCAGCCAGGATAATGGCACCGCCTGGCTCCCAGCCAATGTGGGCTGGACAAATGTGGGGCCACCCAATGTGGCCCCATTCCGGTTGGGCCCACAATATGGATCCACAATCAATGGTGCCCTGGAGCATGGGCCCACGGCAGGGCATGTGGCCCCCGCAGGACCAGCAGGCCACTCTGGCCACTCCGGCCCAACAGGCCCCGCAGGCCCATCCAGCCACTCTGGCCCCACAGGCCCCGCAGGCCCATACAGCCACTCTGGCCCCACAGGCCCCACGGGCCCCGCAGGCCCATACAGCCACTCTGGCCACTCCAGCCCAACAGGCCCCGCAGGCCCATCCAGCCACTCTGGCCCCACAGGCCCCGCAGGCCCATACAGCCACTCTGGCCACTCCGGCCCAACAGGCCCCGCAGGCCCATACAGCCACTCTGGCCCCACAGGCCCCGCAGGACCATACAGCCACTCTGGCCCCACAGGCCCCGCAGGACCAACAGGCCCAGCCAGCCACTCCGGCCCCACAGGCCCCGCAGGACCAGCAGGCCCAGCCAGCCACTCCGGCCCCGCAGGACCAGCAGGCAACTCCGCTGAGGCAGGTCACACCAGTTAGCAGTGCCTCCACCCAGAGGACACAGTGGTCTGGGTCGCTGCCAGTTAGTCCGGCGCTGTCAGCGGCCCAGTGCCAGGGATTTCCTGGCTCATCTCCAGCATGAGCGTGAGCAAAATCAACAGTTCATGCTGGAGATGAGACGCCACAATGCCAGGAAGCTCAAGGAACGGAGATGCAACAATGACCGGAACTTCGAGGAGAGGAGACGCCATAATGACCGTGTGTTTGAGGAAATGACACGGCAAAATGAACGAATGTTCCAGGAGGTGAGGCGGCATAATCTTCTAATGGAGGAGTATGCCCGAAGGCCTGAAATGGCCCGAGAAGGCCAGCCCCAAGACCGGTCTACCCCTTCAAACTCACCCCCTTCAACATCCCAGACCCTGTCCCAAGCATCCAGGCCGGAAGAGCCTCAAAACATTCGAAGAGGTCGTGGCCGGCCTAGGGGAACATTTTCTAAAGGCCAGGAGAGCCAGGAAACACACAGGCGGAAGCAGAAATAGGTGAGAACATGTTCATGTTGCATATAGAAGCAATTGATGTCCAAGATCTATTGACATTGAGGTGTTGCAGTCAATGCGTATATTGTTCTAATTGATGTCTTGTTCTTATCTCTTTAGGTTCCAATTTCTTGATGTGCCGGATTTTCTGCCTCCCGTTTTTTTTTTTTTTTAAGCATAAGACTCAACATTATGCTCACGTTCTCATTGTTTGTTTTCGTTTGTACTGTAGCATGATTGGTAAACACCATATGAATGCTACACACCAACGTTATTGGATTAGTACATACATCTTCCTTCAATATACCAGCCCTGTGTTAATGTAGGGTTGGGGTAACAGCCACTAGTGCAGCTGGGGGTGGAGGTAATATTCATGAGTTTGATTACAGTAACGGTGATGCATGATATTCGTGTTTCTGACACATGGATAGATTAATTCAGGGGAAATATCAAAAGTGAGTCCACCCCTAAGTGAAATTGGCGATTATTTTGTGTGGCCACCATTATTTTCCTGCACTGACTTAACCCTCATGGGGATGGAGTTCCCCAGAGTTTCACAGGTTGCCACTGGAGTCCTCTTCCACTCCTTCATGATGATATCATGGAGCTGGTGGATGTTAGAGACCTTGCACTCCCTGTAACAGAGTTGGAACACGCAGTCCAATATCTCCGCTGGTATACGGTACAATATCCAAGAAGCACTACAGTCTCACCATTCCCAACCTCCAATATTTGCCCACACTCAATTGGGAGTCAAATGAATACTGACTTTATTTTGTTGGGCAGAAATATATATATACACATCTCTTCCCACAGGCAATACACACATCCCCCATAGTTGGCCACACAATACACATAGAGGGACAACAGGTGGGTCACACCTCCCGGAGACTACCTGGCTACTTTGATACAATCAGACATTGCTTAGATCATCCTTCTTTGTTATGTCTGATAATGAAAACACTTTATACAATAGACTTCCTTATCCTATGATGAGTCTCTGTACTAGGATTATCTATTATGCCAAGGTCTGCAATAGTCTGGGCTAAGATTTTTCAGAGCAGAAACCAACATACATACAGTATAACAGTATGATCATATTTTAACCATAACCATAAAACAGGGTAAAACAGTGATGGGTTCCGTTACACTCCACACCTTCCATTTGAGGAGTACCCCACAGATGCTCAATAGGGTTTAGGTCTGGTGACCTACTTGGCCAGTTCATCAACTTTTGACCTTCAGCTTCTTTAACCAGGCAGTGGTCGGCTTGGAGGTGTGTTTGTGGTCGTTATCATGTTGGAATACTGCCCTGCGGCCCGTTCTCCGAAGGGAGGGATCATGCTCTTTCTCAGTTTGTCACAGTACATGTTGGCATTCATGGGTTCCCTCAAAGAACTGTAGCTCCTCAGTGCTGGCAGCATGCATACAGGCCCAGACCAAACATATATGCATGTGTATATATGTTTTCGCTAATATGTTGTGTGGATTCCCCCTATATGCATTTACCTAATGATGTCAGATGCTGCCTCCCCTCTCTCTGCATCACTGTTTCGGTTCAAAATGATGGGTTCATCTCATGTCAATGTTTTTTTGTTCGTTGTGACTTATCCATTTATCTCTGGCACTGGGGAGCTACAGTTCATTGAGGGAACCATGAATGCAAACATGTATTGTGACATACTGAAGCAGAACATGGTCCCCTCCCTTGGGAGACTGGGCCGCAGGGCAACATAACATAACGACCCTAAACACACCGCCAAGACGACACTGCCTTGCTAAAGAAGGTAAAGGTGATGGACTGGCCAAGCTTGTCGCCAGACCGAAACCATATTGAGCATCTGTGGGGCATCCTCAAACTGACGGTGGGGGAGTGCAAGGTCTCTAGCATCAACCAGCTCTGATGTATCATTAAGGAGTGGAAGAGGACTCCAGTGGCAACCTGGGAAGCTCGGGTGAACTTCCTGTCCATGAGGGTTAATGCAGTTCTGGCAAATAATGGTGGCCACACATAATTGACATTTCGTGTCAATTTGGACATTTCAAATTAGGGGTGTACTCACTTTTTTTTGCCAATGGTTTAGACATTAATGGCTGTGTATTGAGTTATTGATGGGTCAGCAAACTTACTTTACATTTTAGCAGAGTGTCATTTCTTCAGTGTTGTCACATGAAAAGATATACTAAAATATTAACAACAATGTGACGGGTGTACTCACTTATGTTAGATACCGTGGCCCTCATTTAATTGCAATTTGGCCAATTGAATAGGACTCCAAATAAGCACATAACATATATTCTATGAAAAATGTTTTAGTTAGTAAACATCTATCCAAAATCAAGGTTTTCACTAACTAAAATCTGTTTGACACAATATATGTTCTGTGCTTATTTTGAGCCCCATTCAATTGGCAAAATCGCAATTGAATGAGGCCCTATATGTTCACTATTAGGATGTGAGCCACTTACGGACACCTGTCTCATTTGTCTGTTTCTGCGTCATATAGATTGTTAATACCAACCTTCCCTCATGGTTGAAATCAGTAATGCAAACACACTGTGAGAATTCTATTGACACCCCTAACTGATGGTGCAGAGCACAGATGTGGAGTCTGAAGGTCCTTTTATTGATGTTCCGGAAATGCTATGGTATCAACATTGACGAGGCAGACACAAACAACATCTCGGATAAATCATATTTAATATTTACAGAAATTAACAAGGCAAGCTTGCCACAAAGCCACAGGTTGACTAATCAACACAGGTATGCAAAGGATCATGGTGGAGGGGGGTAGGATACAAAATTCAAGTAACACAGGGAAATAGGGATATGAGAGCAGAATGCAGGCAGGGAAAATTACATTGATATAGATGATCAGGGGATGTACAGTGTATCAACCAACATTAGGCAATATAATAGATCTCATTATTGTTACGACATATATATAACAGTCAATAAGGAAAGACCATAATAATCCAGAATAAGGTGATATACATATGGGGAGAGCAAAATGTATGCTTGTGTGTTAAACGGACACTCTGATGCCACATCAGAAGTATAAGTGCTCAATCAGTGAATGCTATGAGCCCATAACGTCAGTTCTCACGCAACAATAAGCAGCACATAGATAACCTTGGTCAAAAAGATGGTGACCTGACCAGGACCATATCAGTCAGATGTTACTTATTGCAGAGAACTCACAACAAACCAGGCAATATCAGTGATAGTTTGTTCTCTGATTGAGCATCTATACTCACTGTTGTTGAATATGCATAACTGAAGATTAACGTAACCTCCTTAACTGTTAAGTCCCAAGCCTGGATTTACTCTTCCCCATATGCACAGGGAGGGTCACATCAGCACTGAAGAAAAGATCTTGAAGGGTTGGTGCTGCAGGCTTCACAACAGTCCAAGTAGAGGAGAGGATAGAATGTCTAAACCAATAGGTACCTATGAATCGAGATAGACTATATGAGCATACACATGCTGTGGATATACCAGGAACATCAGCTGACAGATGTCACATCACATCTGCATTGTATATTGAAATTGTCTCGTGACACATATCGGCTATTCAGTCAAGGTCATCAGATATCAAACTGGATCCAACAAAGCAATGAAACGGACACATGCACATACATGAGGACATTGACATGGCCACGGAATGTCAGGATGTTTATCGTCATGCCTTGTTCTGACCGGGATCTGGAATACAAACACACAAATAATATATTAGTGGAAACCTTACATATACCATATGAGCAGCCACCAACAGATGTAGGTATGTCGGCACACATGTTAGGCATTGTGATCTCGTACAAGCTAACCATCTGTCCGATGATAATGATGGCCCAGACTAATTTGTCCTGATGTGGGAATATTAGGATTAGTCTAATTCTCATTTATTTGTATAGTGCAAACATATTCCGTAACGCTGTACAGGGGAGAAGAACACTAAAATATACAGTATGTAATATTGCCAACGCAAGAAAATGGAGGGCCCTGTTTGGAGCGTAAAGTCTGTTGATAAATGATTTGTTCCCAAAGGCCCACACAAGATTTGAAAATCACCACTTCCAAGTTAAAGGTAATGGACATGGGGAAGAGTAGATAAGGAATAGCAAGGTTAATAAGTAAGTCAGAGATACATAGGAAGGAGGTTGTGTCAAGTAGAAAGATATGCATTAGTCGGAGAGGAAAGGGATCAGATGTAAAGTGCGATGCACTATTATGTAATAAGGTATCTATTATGTAATAAGGTATCTGTCCCATGTGGACAGATAATGTAATCTGCAGATGGGACAGTCAGGAGACACATAGTTTAACCACAGCTTGATTAAGATTAGCTGATGGGCGAATAAAAGGAGAGAGGTGGGCATGAGAGTTGAAATGAAAATGATGCAGACAAAAAGGGGAGAAGTAAAGAAGAGTCTGAGGAAAAGGCAGGGGATGTGAGGAAGAAGACAAGAGAAAACATAGTGGAAAGGGTTAATTGGGATAGTTAGCAGAAGACTTGTGTGACTCAATAAATTAAGGGTAAACAGGGGTGGGTGGGATGAGGAGGGAGAGAGAGAGAGAGAGAGAGAGAGAGAGACCAGTGCATCCTGTAATAGAAAGGGAAGATCACAACTATCACACATTGATACATGTTCGGACATCCACATGTGGTTCTCTACCTTGGATAGATCAAGTGGAGTATTCAACAAAGTGATCTGTTCCCCCAGGACACGTCTGCATGGTCCGATAAACATTTCGGACCGCTTTAGCAATACATAGGGGATGTCTTGGGGAAAACGAAAGTTAGGCCTACATTAATGGAGTTATTAGTCATTTCCTCTCATGCATACATGCACATGTTTCCCGCAAATACTCACTTACAATGTAGACGCCATTGATGTAGCTGATGTTCTGTTGCTGGCAAGGTCGTTTCCCATGTCTGTGTGGGTAAACAATGTGTTGACACACGGCAACAGTTCTGTAATGGCAATATGATGAGATGAGTCACACAATCCATATGATATATTGCACAATGATTCCTAGTTAACACATCCTTGAGACTAATTATGTTATCTGACTGAGAATGCTTTTACCAGCATTCGCTGACAAAGAACAGGGGACATCCCCTCTTTGCATCACATGAGGTACATTTATTATGGTTTACAGTATGCTGGTATGTTCATATATCCAGATTGCTAGGAATTGCATTGACCTCCATGGGATGTGGAATAGCATGATCAGACAATGTGAACATTACTGTTCTGGGCAGATGTTTTCAAATACGATTGTGAGGCCTATATCCATTGACATTGTGGAATACATCAGACCATCCATTTAGCTTAGCTTCTTGAGGTTGGCAGATATCAATATATAGGATGTGTATGGGAATGTGCGCATACTTACCATTAACGGATATCAGAGCAGGCTGTATTTGATCCAGTATGAAGAATGCGTCACGAGACATATGTTACATCACAAAGCTATCCTCTACTGTGGACTGTTGGATATTCTGGAAGACAATGGGGAAGGAGAAAAGAGATGTATTAGTAACGATAAGCCATGTACATTATAGTTGGTTGTAATTAGTTTCAGACTTACATGGGAAGTACTCACGAATGACTTGGGCACGTAGTTGTGACCCCTGAACGTTATCCCCACCATCGGGAGGTACTGGACGCTCCGCCGGTTCAAGCGGAGCATCATCAATGTTCCCCAGACAGTTTGCCTGTACTGCTATATTGTGCAGAATACAGCAGGCCATGATGATGTGACAAACCTTCCCTGGTGTATACTGTAGCGCCCCGCCAGTGGAATGTAAACATCTGAAGCGCATCTTCAGGAGTCTAAAGGTGCGCTCTATTACATTCCGGGTTCTGGCATGGGCCGCATTGTACCTCTCCTCCCCCTCTGTGCGTGGATTGTTCACAGGGGTCAACAACCACGGCAAACACCTATATCCTGCATCACCTGAAGGCAACAAAAATGGGAGATGTAGATATGAATGGGAGTTTGTGCTGCTCGTTAAAGCATCTGTAAATATACGCAATGATTAATGTGACGTTAGTTTAGGGATCTCTGACTTGGAACTTCATACTCCTATGACCACGTCACATCGGGTTAGGCACAGCAACAAGCTATGATGCAATTGTATATTTTAGGGGATCCTTTATGGGTACTCACCCAGTAGCCACCCAGGTGGAGCTTCTCCAGACTCAAAATAAAGATGGGTTGATGACTGACGCAGGATATGGGCATCATGAGTACTTCCCGGGAAGCCTGCAACCACATTTTGTATGCGCATGTCTGCATCACAAACAGCCTGTACATTGATGGAATGATAGTGTTTGCGATTTCGGAACAGCGCTTCTTGCTCTCTAGGAGGTATTAATGCTACATGTGTACAATCTATAGCACCTAGCACATTGGGGATACCTCCCATTTGAAAGAAATCTGCTTTCACCTTCAAGATCTCTTCCGCAGTGTGGGGAAAACTGATGTATCTGGCAGTTTTCGGAACGATAGCATGGAGGAATGTGCTCAGGCACCTTGAAAGGCTTGCTTGAGACATTCCTCCTACTATGCTAGCAGTGTTCTGAAAACTACCAGATGATAGGATGTGTATGGCGGCTAACATCCGTGTCATGCCTGGGATGGCTCTATTGGTCCGTGAGGAAGGCTCCATGTCCTCCCTCAGGACCGCATAGAGCTCCTCCAGGCTGGCACGGGTTAGCCTAAAACGCTCATACACTTCCACATCAGTTAACCCCTCTAATGTGACTCTCTCCCTGTACACCCTGGGTGCACGAATCCTCCTGGCAGGCTCCTGTGCCTGCTCACCCCCCTGTGGGTCTGGCTGTGCAGGAGCCCCCACTTCATGTGCCACACCCTCTAGGGGTCTCTCATCTGGCCCCCCCATCAGCTGATCACCCACATCAAGGTCCTCCTCCCTGTCTGCAGGTGCCCTCATATCCCCCTGTCCCTGTGCCACTGGAGCTCTCTCCCCTAACTGACCCCCCACCATGACCCTAGGCATATCCTGTGATGAGCCACTTGCCTGGCTTGGTTCCGGACCACCATGGATTGCATCAGCACGCTCACCCACATTCACTCCCAGCCGCCCCTCTCTGTCACGCCTCAGTCACTCCACAGTCGCACGCCTGACAGCCCGGTTTCCACTCTGCAACATTCGAAACAAATATCCATTCCTACGACGCTGCGCTCTCCTCACATACCTATACACTGCACTCAGGTTGCTGCTATCCATGATGGTTCAGACTTGCTAATTCATGGATGATGATGTGGTTATATAGCTTGCTAATTACCCCAGATGTGATTATCCGGGTGGATTTCACAAATGGAAAAGCTCACTGGTGTATCTAAGCTTCATCATGTTATGAAGTTCCCTGATTATGGATTTGTTTAGCCATTTTAATTAGTAACCCCTAATATTCTGGCCCACATTTGAATTTGGGCCCATGCCCCATGATCTATGTAATGTGGCGTGGAAATATATACAATATTTGTGTTAAAAAATGTAGATGTGATAAAAGAGATGTAAATCAGATAATGTTGATATGTTTAGGGGACACATTCTAGCCTTTCTGAGTGCTAAAGGGTTAATTTGGCCGCCATATTGAGGATGTACATGACAATAACAAAATCTCTTTTATTAACATATTTGATCATTGGGGATTGTTTTTACAGTAATTAGAATGCCTTTTATTGCTTCCTTTACACTTTTAGGGCCCTTTCAGCCCTGCTTCATTACAATGCCGTAAGTGCATCGTGTGGACTTCAACGGATGCAGCCGTAAATTAAATCTAGCCAGGCGCGAATCGCGGCCTTCAGAATGTAGGAAGGCCGTGACGTTTAGGCGCGCACGCAAGCTGGCAGGGAGACGAACTAGCCGCGCCCGGCACAAACCATCCAATAGCGGAATCACGCATCGCGACACAGGTTGCACAGCCAATCACTTACGGGATAGACCATTTGATTGACAGTGGGAGTGAATAAATAGGAATGACACGCGCCCACGCCTCGACTGTGTTGCGATTTCTGACGAGGTAGCACGCGGTTCCAGGAGCTTGTTGGTTGAGAGTTGGTAAGTTGCTTTATTATAAAGTCGCGGTTTAAGTTCTTTTTACGGGAATCCGTTACTACATTTACGGATGCCGATGTAAAGAAGTACAATTGTGTTTTTTGCTTGTTTATAGGTGTTTGGAGGATTTTGGATAGTTTTGGTGGTTATATCCAGCACGTAGGAGTTTGGAGTGAGGTAAGTTGCATTGTACATGCTTTTCATCCTATCAAGCTGTCTTTTATTTGTATGTTTTGCCAATATCTATATTTACTGAATACACTGGCGAGAGGTACAATTGCGTTTTTTGCTTGTTTATAGATGTTTGGAGGATTTTGGCTAGTTTTGGTGGTTATATCCGGCACGTAGGAGTTTGGAGGGAGGTAAGTTGCATTGTACATGCTTTTCATCCTATTAAGCTGTCTTTTATTTGTATGTTTTGCCAATTTCTATATTTACTGAATACACTGACGAGAAGTAAAATTGATTTCTTTGCTTGTTTATAGGTGTTTGGAGGATTTGGGATCTTTGATCCGACCCTTAGGGGTTTGGAGGGAGGTAAGTTGCATTGTACATGCTTTTCATCCTATCAAGCTGTCTTTTATTTGTATGTTTTGCCAATTTCTATATTTACTGAATACACTGGCGAGAAGTACAATTGTGTTTTTTTTTGCTGTTGGCCTATAGGTTTGGCGAGTTTGTTGTTGTGGGGAGAGGAGTTTTGTGGAGCGAGGTAAGTTATTCATATTTTTCTGTTTTGTATTATATCTGGATCTCTCTCTCTCAATCTCTCTCTCTCTCTCTCTCTCTCTCTCTCTATATATATATATATATATATATATATATATATATATATATATAGAGAGAGAGAGAGAGAGATTGATTTTGAGTTTGATTGAGGTTGATTTTGAGTTTGATTGAGTTTGATTTTGAGTTTGATTGAGTTTGATTTTGAGTTTGAGTTTGATTGAGTTTGATTTTGAGTTTGATTTTGAGTTTGAGTTTGATTTTGAGTTTGATTGTGTTTGATTTTGAGTTTGAGTTTGATTTTGAGTTTGATTGAGTTTGATTTTGAGTTTGAGTTTGATTTTGAGTTTGATTTTGATTGAGTTTGATTTTGAGTTTGAGTTTGATTGAGTTTGATTTTGAGTTTGATTGAGTTTGATTTTGAGTATGAGTTTGATTTTGATTGAGTTTGATTTTGAGTTGGAGTTTGATTGAGTTTGATTTTGAGTTTGAGTTTGATTTTGAGTTTTAGTTTGATTGAGTTTGATTTTGAGTTTGAGTTTGATTGAGTTTGATTTTGAGTTTGAGTTTGATTGAGTTTGATTTTGAGTTTGAGTTTGATTGAGTTTGATTTTGATTTTTTTTGAGTTTGAGTTTGATTGAGTTTGATTTTGAGTTTGAGTTTGATTTTGATTGAGTTTGATTTTGAGTTGGAGTTTGATTTTGAGTTTGATTGAGTTTGATTTTGAGTTGGAGTTTGATTGAGTTTGATTTTGAGTTTGAGTTTGAGTTTGATTGAGTTTGATTTTGACTTTGAGTTTGATTTTGATTGAGTTTGATTTTGAGTTGGAGTTTGATTGAGTTTGATTTTGAGTTTGATTTTGAGTTTGAGTTTGATTGAGTTTGATTTTGAGTTTGATTGAGTTTGATTTTGAGTTGGAGTTTGATTGAGTTTGATTTTGAGTTTGAGTTTGAGTTTGATTGAGTTTGATTTTGACTTTGAGTTTGATTGAGTTTGATTTTGAATTTGAGTTTGATTGAGTTTGATTTTGAGTTTGATTTTGATTGAGTTTGATTTTGATTTTTTTTGAGTTTGAGTTTGATTGAGTTTGATTTTGAGTTTTATTTTGATTGAGTTTGATTTTGAGTTGGAGTTTGATTGAGTTTGATTTTGAGTTTGAGTTTGATTTTGAGTTTGAGTTTGATTGAGTTTGATTTTGAGTTTGAGTTTGATTTTGAGTTGGAGTTTGATTGAGTTTGATTTTGAGTTTGAGTTTGATTGAGTTTGAGTTTGAGTTTGATTGAGTTTGATTTTGAGTTTGATTGAGTTTGAGTTTGAGTGAGATTTCTACACATATTTGCAATACACATAGGTGTTCCAAACTGCTTCTTCAATGGGGCTTGACAAGAAGTTTTTTTCAGCCTAGAACAGCAGGACCATGTAGTTCCTACTACCTCTGGTACAGAGGATGGCTTCAGGATAGGTACCACGCCCAGAGTATAATGCAGATAGGATATTAGTGGCCTCAGACATGGGCCACTCCCCACACATGATAGAAGCACACAGTAAATAGCCGCATGCCTTGTATATATGCAAACTGTAACTGACCCTTCCACATTGTTTATGAAAGTATTGATCTAGCGTGTTTCCTCAGCGCCTCTCAGGTCCAGAGTGAGAGGTGCTGTACACCCCTCCCACTGCTGTCACAGGCTCTGTCCACTTAAGGTTGTTTACTGCAGTTAGTTACAACATTGATATCTAAGCAGAAATAGTGTTAGTAGGCGATCAGAATGGGGGACGAGCGTGGAGCAAGCAAACCCATTAAAACATTTCTTTATTTCTCTTTCTTTTCTTTTCAGGTGGTGATGGAGGGAGAGGAGCAGAGGGTGGAGGAGTGGCAGGGAGTCCCGGGTGCGTGGAGGTGGGGAAGAGGAGGGGAGGAGTGAGGAGGAGGTAATAGTTGAGGAGGGGGAGGTAGTGGAGGAGGAGGTAGTGGAGGAGGAGGAGGGAGGAGAGGAGGAGAAGGGAGGAGAGGAGGAGGGAGGAGAGGAGGAGGAGGGAGGAGAGGAGGGAGGAGAGGAGGAGGAGGGAGGAGAGGAGGAGGAGAGAGGAGAGGAGGAAGGAGGAGGAAGGAGGGAGGAGAGGAGGAGGGAGGAGAGGAGGAGAAGGAGGGAGGAGAGGAGGAGAAGGAGGGAGGAGAGGAGGAGAAGGAGGGAGGAGAGGAGGGAAGGAGGAAGGAGGGAGGAGAGGAGAGGAAGGAGGGAGGAGAGGAGAGGAGGAGGGAGAAGGGAGGAGAGTAGAGGAAGGAGAGAGGAGAGTAGAGGAAGGAGGGAGGAGAGGAGAGGAGGAGGGAGAAGGGAGGAGAGTATAGGAAGGAGGGAGGAGAGGAGAGGAGGAGGGAGGGAGGAGAGGAGAGGAAGGAGGGAGGAGAGGAGAGTAGGAGGAGGAAGGAGGAGGAGGAGGAGAGTGGAGAGGGTCCTCATCCCCAGTCTGAAGAGCAAGAGGCTGGCGGCAGGTCCAGGGCCCACAATTATAGCCGGGAGGAGAACAGGGTCCTCCTGGAGGCCATCCATGCCCGCCCCGTCATCACCTCGTGGGGTAGAGAAGTAAAGGCTGGGCCCCGTGCTAATGCTTGGCAGCAGGTGGTGGATCTGGTGAACGGTGTGGCGGGCCGTGGACGGAGTCTGCAGTCCATAAAGCATCGGTTCGACGACATCAGGGCCGTGGTGAGGAAGAAGATGGCACAGGAGGCCGAGGGGCGGAGGGTCAAGTACCTTGCCCATGAAGGTATTGCAAGGGCCATGCTTGCACCCTCCGATGCAGCTGGAGCTTCAGGCCCGGTGGAGCAGCAGGACCCAGCCTCCATGGCAGGTGAATATGACATACAGCAACATGTCACCACATGTGCATCACACACACTACACATGGACATGACACTGACATGTCAGCTCCATGAAATAACAAGGGATTGATGGATTCATCATTAAATTCATGAAGCTGACAAATCACGGTCATTCCTGGTCACCACAACAGTAATCAAGCAATAGAGCAGGTGTGTCCAAACTCGGTCCTGGTGGGCCACACACATGGCTGGATTTGATAACGCTGCTGCGCACAGGTGAGTCAATCGCTTCTTCAGTCATCCTGATTGACTCACCTGTGCACAGAAAGGATATCTTCCAATCCAGGAAAGAGTTTGGACACCCCTGTAATAGAGAGTCCATGTATTGGTGTGCCCGTTCAGCCTATGCAGTTACAGACAGCAGCCGTAATACAGATAGAGTTGTGAGCCGAGAACCATCCAGAACAGAAACCTAAGAATAGATAAAAGCTAGTATAAGATAGCTAATCAGAGAATCATCCATATTCAAGGCTAGATGTCAGATAATTAGAAATGAACACATCAATGCGCTAATCAACATACTAATGACATGTACCTTTCTTCTCTATCTCTCAGCATCCAGGAGGAGCTCTGGGTCCTGTGACCAGGGAGAGGAGGCGGGGCCATCAGCCCTGTACCAGGATTCTCCAGCACAGGGGGAGGAGGAAAGAAGATCAGAGGGCTCTGGGTCAGAGGATGGGCTGGTCATTGACCTTGCGGGGTCACCTGCCACAAGCCCTGAGCCTATGCCCATCCTCAAAAGGCTTGCTCTGGGGCCCTCATCCGCCCAAGGGACAGCACCTCCTTCCCCACAAAGTGTGCTGGCCTGGTCACCACCGGGGCACATTCTCACCACCGGCTCCAGCTGTGGACCTCCCCGCATCACCTCACCACGCCCACCCAGCGGTGTCGTCGCAGGTGGAGACGCTGGCCGTCCTGAAGGAGCTGCTGGCCCCTCAGCCAGAGGATCGAGGCCAACCAGCTCCGGATGGATGCCAGCATCTCTGCCCTCCGGTCACATATGACCCACAGCCTAGCCAGGCTGTCCAGGGAGGTGAGGAGGCACCACATGACCAGCGAACACCTTCAGGTCAGGCTGCTCAGACAGGCGATGGTCCCCAGCCCAACATCAACGGGGATCTCCCAATCCCCCAGCCAAGAGCAGCCTGGCCCCTCCTCTCCTCCCATGTGTCCGCCACCGCCCAGACCACCGCTGCCTGGCACCGCCCGCCCCCCTCGCCCCCCCCCCCCCCCCACCATCACCACCAGAGGGGAGACGGAGGATGGGCACAGGTGATGTGGGTCCTGGGCCCAAGCGGAGGAGGACATAGGGCCTCATTCAATTGCAAGTGTCTCATTCCTATAAATGTAAAGTGATGAGCCATAGTTAACATGCAATAGATCAATACATGTAAAAATGTTGAGGAGTCAGAATAGCTTTAGATATCATCTGATCCCAAATATCATATCTACTACTAATATAGGCTTAATACCCATGACAAGTCTGATTAGAGATACTGTGGAGTAGGAACATTCCCCTGAGGACCTACAATGAATAGGACAGGTGACACTGGAGTGCTTTTCCAGTTCCTTCTCTAGTTGATTGGGATTAGTCTGACCTCTCTGATAAGACGTACCCCCCTACACTGGCCCTATGTAGGATAGCTCACAGCTTCATTGAAGTACACAAACTCCTTCACCCACATCAGTTAGCATATATGTGAATACAGTTAGTTGCCCAATAATGAACATGCATTGGCTAAATATCCTTTGGTTATCATATGTTGTAATGGTCATGCACATGCCAATCTGACAAACCATGCTGCAACTTGCATAATATGATTAAAGCCACACTACCCAATTCAATATCAAGAGTAAAACATGAGTCAGGTCATATGAACCCTTTGCCACGCACATGAGCTCTATTGGGATCCCTTAAATCTCTATCTAATTGCATATACATCTAGCTCATCACATCTACATTAGAGAATACAAATAGTGGCCAAATCAAACCGCCACTTGGCATATATCAAGTACCAGGGAAATATTTCAGTATATGTGGTTAAGTTCTTCAGTTGTGTCCGACTCTCCGTGACCCTATGGACTGCAGCACATTCAGCTAGGTCTCTGCCTGTGCTGTTCTCCAAAGTTTCAAGGCCAAAGAGATTGGAGTGGGTTGTCAGTTCCTCCTCTAGTGGATTGGGATTTGTCTGATCTCTCTGCTATGACCTGCCCACCTACAATAGCTCCCAGCTTCATTCAGGTACACAAGCTGCTTCACCACCACCACCACTTAAGTGTTGCTTTAGCAGTGTGTTTGGGGTCATTGTCCTGCTGGAAGGTGAACCTCCGTCCTAGCCTCAAATCACGCACAGAGTGGTACAGGTTTTGCTCAAGAATATCCCTGTATTTAGCACCATCCATCTTTCCCTCAACTCTGACCAGTTTCCCAGTCCCGGCTGCTGAAAAACATCCCCACAGCATGATGCTGCCACCACCATGTTTCACTGTGAAGATGGTGTTCTTTGGGTGATGTGATGTTGGGTTTGCGCCAGACATCATTTTCTTTGATGACCGAAAAGTTAAATTTTAGCCTCATCAGACCAGAGCACCTTCCTCCATACATTTTGGGAGTCTCTCACATGCCTTTTCACAAACTCAAAACACGCCATTTTGTTTTTTGCTGAAAGTAATGGTTTTCTTCTGGCCACTCTGCCATAAAGCCCAACTCTATGGAGCGTACAGCTTATTGTCGTCCTATGTACAGATACTCCAGTCTCTGCTGTGGAACTCTGCAGCTCCTCCAGGGTTACCTTAGGTCTCTGTGCTGCCTCTCTGATTAATGCCCTTCTCGCCAGGTCCGTGAGTTTTGGTGGGCGGCTGTCTCTTGGCAGATTTGCTGATGTGCCATGTTCTTTCCATTTGGTCATGATAGATTTGATGGTGCTCCTGGGGATCATCAAAGATTTGGATAGTTTTTTATAACCTAACCCGGACTTGTACTTCTCAACAACATTGTCCCTTGCTTGTTTGGAGAGATCCTTGGTCTTCATGGCAGTGTTTGGTTAGTGGTGCCTCTTGCTTAGGTGTTACAGCCTCTGGGGCCTTTCAAAGATCCATCACATAAAATTCAGATTAACAAAAAATTGAACTTAAGGCTGTAATATAACAAAATAGGTAAAAAGTCAAGAGGGGTGAATACTTTTGTAAGGCACTGTATATAATCAATCATTATATAATCAATCATTTGGTAATAAATATTTTAGTCAATGACTTCCCAATGAAAACATCCTTTGAAATAAACACACCACTACACTGGCACACTACCTAAGTTTAAAAATTGCCAATATTTGAACAATTACTGTATGTACTCGAGTATAAGCTGAGTTTTTCAGTCCTTTTTTTAAGATTAAAAAGGGCCCCCTCTGCTTATACTTGAGTCACTCTCCTCCCGTGTCTCTCTAACCCCCCCTTGTGTCTCTCTACCCCCTTCTGTGTCTCTCTATCCCACCTTATGTCTCTCTAACCTCCCCTTGTGTCTCTCTACCCCCCGTGTCTCTCTACCCCCTGTGTCTCTTTCCCTCCCCCTCCTCACTCTCAACCCTCCAACCTCATTCTACCCCCCCCTCATACTACCCCTCCCCCCCTCTCCCCTCACTTACCTGCTCCGGCCTCCACTCCTTCCTGGTCTTGATGTGGCGCACGTGTGATGTCACAGCATTAGCATATACCGGGTGCCGACAGGAGGGAAGGAGCGGAGGCCGGAGCAGGTAAGTGAGGGGAGAGGGGGGTATTTAGAGGGGTAGGATGGGGGGGGTTGGGTTTAGAATGAGGGGGGGGTTGAGGATGAGGAGGGAGGTTGAGGAGGGGGTTGAGGTTGAGGAGGGGGTTGAGGATGGGGGGGTTGAGGTTGAGGAGAGAGGTTGAGGATGGGGGGTTGAGGATGGGGGGGAGGTTGAGGAGGGGGTTGAGGTTGAGGAGGGAGGTTGAGGAGGGGGTTGAGGATGAAGAGGGAGGTTGAGGATTAGGAGGGAGGTTGAGGAGGGGGTTGAGGATGAGGATGGGGGTTGAGGTTGAGGAGGGGGTTGAGGATGAGGAGGGAGGTTGAGGAGGGGGTTGAGGATGGGGGGTTGAGGAGGAGGGGGTTGAGGATGAGGGTGTTGAGGAGGGGGGTTGAGGATGGGGGGTTTAGGTTGAGGAGGGGGTTGAGGATGGGGGTTGACGATGGGGGTTGATGTTGAGGATGAGGAGGGAGGTTGAGGATGAGGAGGGAGGTTGAGGATGAGGAGGGAGGTTGAGGAGGGGGTTGAGGATGAGGGGGTTGAGGAGGGAGGTTGAGGAGGGGGGTTGAGGATGGGGGGGTTGAGGTTGAGGAGGGAGGTTGAGGAGCGGGGTTGAGGACAGGGTTGAGGATGAGGGGATTGAGGTTGAGGAGGTGATTGAGGATGGGAGGAATGAGGTTGAGGAGGGGGTTGAGGATGGGGGGTTGAGGTTGAGGAGGGTGTTGAGGATGAGGAGGAGTTGAGGATGAGGAGGCAGGTTGAAGATGAGGAGGGAGGTTGAGGATGAGGAGGGAGGTTGAGAAGGGGGTTGAGGATGAGGAGGGGGGTTGAGGTTGGGGAGGGAGGTTAAGGAGGGGGTTGAGGATGAGGAGGGGGGTTGAGGTTGAGGAGGGGGTTGAGGATGGGGGGTTGAGGATGAGGAGGGATGATGAGGAGGGAGGTTGAGGATGAGGAGTGGGGTTGAGGAGGGAGGTTGAGAATGAGGAGAGGGGGAAGAGACACAGGGAAGGGAGTCAGTGGCGCCGTCACACATGTGAGCCTCATGAAGCGAGGCGAAGCAGCCGCCCAGCACTTAGGCTGCAATGAACGCTGGTGGCACCATCATATATGCGAGGCGCAGCACTGTTCAAGCGTGGAACTCTAAAAACTCACAAAAAAAAAAACATGTACAAAAAATTATAACACACTCAACACACAGCACAGGGGGAGACAAAGGAAGCCTGGGAGTGAGGTTGCAAGTCAATTTCACCCATATTTGGTGTTTTTTGTCACTTAAAAATCGCCTAAGCTAGGAAAAGAATGGCAGACGAAAAACGCAAAAATTCTGAAACAGCATGAAAACGAGGCTCAGCAACTCCAGGCTCACAAAAAGTACAAAATACACGACACTGAAAACACTAAAACTTACACGAAAACACCAGGCATGCGGGACTTAGAAAATACACTACACCAAACACACTAACACTTACAACAACAATGCCAGGCACATGGGACTTTAAAAATAAAACCAACTGCAGTCACTGCGCGCCACGCAAACATTTAGCACACACACAGACGACAAAGACACAGGGAAGGGACGGTGGGACATGCTGGAAAGAGACACATTGCATTCCCAAGCACAAAGCTTGCAGGTTAACTAACTCTGCAATCAGCGGCCCGTACAGTAGGCGAGAGGAAAGGATCGCAATGACTACCGAAGGCGCTCATTGCGATGCTCACAATGAAAATAAAAATACTGACATGAGATAAAACCCTCAGTTTGAATGTAAACATCGATGCAGAGCAAGTGGAGACAGCATCTGACATCATCAGGTAAATACATATAGGGGGATTCAACAAAACATATAGGAAACATACATACACATACTATATACACATATACATCAATATATACATGAAAAAACATGTGCACTGTAGTCCACAGTGATATCCTTCCGGTTGGACAACATCTTACTACTGAGTGCCAAGATTTTATTGTAAAATAATAAAATCACAAGAAATTGTGATATTGTGTTAGAAAACGCAAGTTCATGTTAAGTAATGAATACATAATCAGAGAATACTCTAGATTACTGGACACTCAGGGCTACCATACATCAACATTGCTTCAAACATATGTCAAACATTGCGATCAAGGTGGTCCCACAGGTGCTCAATGGGGTTCAAGTCTGAGGAATTTGGAGGCCAGACCATAATGCTGCCACTACCAGCTTGTGGTCTTCTAACAGTGGTTGCAGAGTGGTTGTTCTCTGAGGTTTCGATCCTGACACGCCAAAGTCTGTCCAGTGGACCAGAAAACATGACTCATTAGAGAAGGCAACCCTTTGCAAATCAGAAGAGGTCCCATTTTCGTACTGCTGTGCAAATTGAAGCTATTTCTGCCAATGAACCCTCATCAGCATGGCAACAGGTTTGTATAGCAGTCAATATATCCATTTGTAACAGTCCATATATCCATTGGAGGTGCAATGTTTGACCTGAAAGGTACTCTTTGTGCCACAGACCGCCTTCCCTCCCAGGCAACCGGTTGCTTGACTTAACCCTAGTGGCCCCTGGGTGCCACACACACTTTTCTGCCTACTGAAAGGTGTCACAGGAATTGACAGGCTTCTTGTCCTTCCATCTCCTGTATCCGACTACAGATCTCCCGCCAAGCATCTCATTGATCTGACTAGAAAGAAGATACCCCTAATTGCACGTTAAATCCCAGCCTGTGACTCTGCCTTCAATGCTCTCAAATCAGCCTTGACCTCCTATTCGGTACTGGATGATTTTGGCTACCACTCACCCTCCCTGGTCCAAATGGATGCTTCTACTGATGTAATTGGAGTTGTACTGAGCCAAATTGACAACTCAGAAGAGGAACAACACTTTGCATAACACAAAGCCAACGACCATCCCCGTTTCAGAGTTGGATAGATTGCATGTTTTACCCCTGAAAGAGATGGTTAGTATGTTTGCAGAATGCCTACATGTCACTTTATATAACCACTAAGCCAGCTCACGACATGTCCAAAGAATATGGTCATAATTATGGGACTCGATGCTGTATAAGCTTTATATTAAGCTTATTAAGCAGTTACTCTTTGATATTTTGTATGTTTTCCGTTCTCCCTTTACCGAGCATTCCTCTTTCCCTTTCCCATAATTCTTCTAATTCAAAAATTAGTAATCCTGACACTGTATGAATTATAACTCTGCTTTATTATTGTAAGGTCTCACTAAAACAGCTTACTAATAACTCTTGCTGTCTCTAAATGAATTATTTATTTTTGTATGAGGAAGGTGACGTAGAAATGTGCTTTAAAATATCTTAAATTAATTATCAGAGGCTCAGATGTGAACGTTTGCCATTTTTCTGCAACTGACTTTTAACTGACCTTCCTATAACCTGACCATTCTTGATACAAGATAAAATAACATTTTGCTCAAGTCTGTTTGGAAATTAAGTAATTATGATTATTAAAAACATACTTAAGTCTCCTGGATTATGAATGCATCTGATAGTGGAGAATCAGTAGTGTATAAAAACATTTTTTGCATGAAGAAAATCCCAAAATAAACATTTAAACACCTACCTTGAATTGAGCAAAATGTCTTGTCATTTCTGACAGTTAAAAATTAGAGTTAACACCCTCCAAACCCATGCTAAATTAACATCAAATTGAAAATAATTTGTTGTGGCTGAAACTTTTGAATTAACTTGGGTTTCTGTTTGTGCTGCAAAGCAGCCTGGGATGTGTAGTGTATCACTGATATGTGCTATGTATTGCTGCTGACATACAGACAGGAAGCTGCAAGGAGATTGGCTGAGCAAGCAACAGCAGGTGAATAGTGTGTTAATATTGCTTCCCTGATGCTGCATGCTTATTGGGGGATATCAGATGCCTGTTTAGACACCCCCTGGAGGTGTCAACATAATCATTTGAGGGATTTTTAGATATTAATAAAAATAAAATGTTTATGAGATGTGCTGCATACATATAGGCTGCTTTTTTCCTAAGGAGTGCCGAAATGTATTAATCCAGCAAACTTTCATATCCCTTTAATTCTTTCTTATTTTACGTCATTTCCCCTTAGTAAAGTTGAGGGTTGTTGTAAAGGAACATAAAACTCACCCTTCAAGAGATAAATGTTATTCAAAGTCTGTTGGCCAGGACAAGAAATGAGGATCACAGGATACAGGTTTTGAAAGTATTTTCTCTTCTTCCCTTCTGCATTAAAGGGACATGGAAGAGGTTCCGTATTTGTAATATTGCAATAAACTACCTACATGTTTATTTGTGTATTTAAACAGAATTTTATTAACAAGTGCTTAAAAGCTCTGTTTTTACTCACTGAAGCCTCCCAAACAGTGCCTGCAAAGGTCAACCCCCTTGTATGCGCTGCATGAGCCGAGCACATGCGCTGCATCAGCTGCGGATGCGCATAGCTTGCTGTGAGTGGTGGGGGGAGACATGCGGTCGGAGAGAGACACAAGCGAAGGGGGGAGAAGAGGGAAAGAGACACAGGGGAGGGAGAGGGGAGAAGAGAGAAATGGGAGGGTGGGGGAAGATAGACATGGGTGGGAGAGAGACAGGGGGAGAGAGACACAAGAGGAGGGGGAAGAGAAGGGGGAAGAGGGGGGAGAGACATACGGGAGGGAGAGGGGGAAAGAGAGACACAGGGGAGGGAGGGGAAAAAGAGAGACTCAGGGGAGGTAGGGGGAGGGAGAGGGGGAAGAGAAACACAGGGGGAGGGAGAGGGGAAAGAGAAACACAGGGGTGGGAGACAGGGGAGAGGGGGGGAAGAGACAAGAGGGAGAGGGGCAAGTAACTAGTTTATTAATTTTTAAATGTCATAGCTCTAAGTTATCTTGTGTTTATTTTAAGTTTCTTCTCTCCTTTGGATAGCTATCAGGAATGATTTCCTGCCCCAGCCCCCCAACCCCACAGAGGATGCCGCCAGAAAGTGGAGCTATGCTGCAGACAGAAGAGCTTCATGTAGGCATGATGTAAGGGAAGGTGAACTATGGGATGCAGAGCAGCTATGGAAAGGGGGCTGAGCTGCTATGGGAAAGGGACTGGGGGGGCATTGCAAAACAAATTTATCAACCTGCCCTTGGGGAGGCAGGGGGCAAAAAATGTGTTTGCATCGGGACTCTCCATTCTCTAGATCCATTACTGATCCATGAGTCTCTTTGCTCCTTCCTGCACTCTCATGCAATTCAGCATGTTTCTCCATTCCACCCTGTGTTTCCATTTTTACATCGAGTCTCCTTTCATAACCATCTTCAACAACCATCCCGTATAAATAATTACATTTTTTCTCTAAAATCACATTTATACTCATGGCTTATATAGCTGCTAATAATGTTAGTTTGCGACATCCATAATGGATCTCTGATTTAGGAAACATTTCACGTTTAAGCATGTTGGTGATGATAGGATGTAGTGGTTGAATGATTTAAATCAGCGTGCAGATCAGACAGTTGATTTTCATTCTTTTGCCCACACATCTCATGTATGTAACAGTTGCTGATATTTTCATTGTGTGAGGTAACATGCTGTTTTTTTCTCTATTATTATTTTGGGAAGAATGCACAGAGAAGAGTATAAAATAGTAGTCCTTAAGGTAAACGGAGTAGGGATGAGTCTCTGCCTAGGCCATTGAGGTCCAGGCCTAGCGCACCATATTTACGGGGACCGTCGGCTACTGAGGAGCCGGTGCAGTGTTATGGAGTAACATGTGCATATACACAGAAATGTCTGTCTGTATGTATATCTCTATCTGTAAGTCTATCTTTTTCTGAAATGCTCTATGTATACATTGTGATATAGCAAGGGCGAAGGAGGAGTTATAAGTGGGGAATGGGGGGGCTCACAAACCTTAATGGCCCATGGCTGCATAAATATAAATATGTCCCTAAAGCAGAGAAATAGGGGTTCCACTACCGGGGTCTTGATTAAAAGAGGGCTCAAATAGCTTCATATAATACTTTAACATCACATACAGTATCCTCTCAAGAAGGGTATAAAATATCAACTCGCCATCTCTTAAGGATATCTATTATGGCAACATTATTTTGTAATATTAATACACTCTTTTAAGATCCTTCAGTGAAGATATTTAGCAGGAGAAGCCATACAAATATAACAAAGGAGAAACAAAAGCACAAAGTCAATATGGAGTCAGATTTTCTTTTCATTAAAATAGACCCATACATAAAATACAAATAAAATCAAAGATTTAGATTTTTATATAAATAGTTGGATTCAACTAATAATTATGTTTTAACCTGGAGAGTAATCACATACAATATTCTCGGTCTATCTATTCATTTACAAAATATGATAGTTAGTCTCTCAAACTTATATGCTCATTGAATAAAAAACAAACATACATGTTTAAACACAACCAACAATTTAAACATATTTGCAGATAAAGTTTTACTTATACATTATTTATGTTTTTTTTTTGCTAACCATTTGAAACAGAATTCTATGTTATATTTGAAAATGTAGCTTCTTGATTGAAAATTTACACTTGTTTTATTTATAACATAATAAAGAATATTGCACCTAACAACTAAAAAAAAAAATCTTCATTTAGTAACATTTTTATAATGATTACTATTTCCAGGGCGTTTCATTTAATTTCCGTTTAAAGGAAAAAATAAAGAGACTGTACATTTAAAGGACCACTACACAATGAATACGAGTGTGTGTTTGAAATCTTTGAGTCTAAGAAAATAAATAAGCATGAAAAACTGCAAAAGCTAGTTCATAATTGCAGAACATAATTTTTTGATGCCTCTGTTTGGCTCTGGGTGCTTCCACTATCCATGAGGGTAAGTTGTGGGTGTTTGACAAGGCATTTGCATTTCTAGAGAGCTGTAGTTACATTTCCTGAAGCAAAGATTCTGCTTCTAGGCCAGTGAGGGAGGGGAGGTGTCAATCTCAATCCTATCCATGGACTTTGGCCTGTTCCCTCCTCTGATAACGACAATCACACCCCCATCATCCTGCTCTCAGGATATGATGTAACAAACACAAAATGGATTCCTCTAATTATAAACAGAGTCTTCAAAAATCCAGAATTTCCTAAACAAATGTGTATGCCCACAGCTTACATAGCTATCATTAGTTTGGTACAGGTGACTTTGTTCTTGAACTGTAGTGGTCATTTAAAGCAAACTTTTACAAAATTACATGGTAAACAAGAAAACCTGCCCACAATTTAACAAACAGTTGGTCTAAGAGCAATCTGTATTTATTATGTCCTAAGACTGGAAATATAAGTGTAAAACAACAGAAAACTAAACTGTTCCTGCCCACATTATCTTACTGTAGAGAACACACTGTAAGCGACAAGGACTCATCGGAGAAGCAGAATCATGGCAGCCAATGAAAACAATCAATACATCTCCTCTTTTATCAAATCCAAATTCATGTTCACCAATTTAAATACATAAAAATACAGGCAAGATAAGAGTAAGCCAATTCATATACACAGTTTAGTTCTCCAAACCAGAATACAAAATGTAATATGAAACTCATTAATATACAAAGTATCAAATGAAATATCTGAGGTGAACACATTGGAGTGAATAAAAACATGTTTATGTCTTATCTTAGGACCTGCATTAACAATCATTTTAAAGGTTAGTGATAAGGTTAGGGTGAAGTTTTAGTTTGCATTTAGAAAAGTGCAATTTTTACTTTTTGTTGAAACAAAACCCTCAAAAACCAATGTGTGTATACCTACATGTTTCAAGTATGGAGCCTAGTCTTGGATTGAGGTAAAGTGCCCACTCATAGCTGGTGTAACCATATAAGGGCTCACCAGTGTCAGGTTGGAAATGAAGCTGGAAAAGGAGTCTGACCAGACTTTCTGTTTTTGTCCTTTTTCGTGTGGGTATTCACTCCCACACTTGCTCTATGTTGAGCTCTGGAGCAATGTTAGTAAGTACTGGTGAGTAAAACCACAAGCCCTACAAGAAGATACTGTAAAGACATTTAATCATAGTCTAAAACCACAAACAATAACTGGAAGGTCCTGAGTGATGAAAGACACATGTGATCTTTTATGAAAGCTTAATATATATGGAAATGTAGCATTTACAATAATTTGAAAACTACAGTGATTTTCTAAATGTAACAATCAAATGCAAACATAAAACAAAGAACATTTAACCACTGGTAACTTTGTATTTGTTTTTTTATAACTTAAGAAGAAATACACAGAGGTAAGCAGTAAAATCTGTATTTTTATTGTGCAAATTGTATCTTTAAAGTTTACATTTTATTCTTAGATTTAAAACATATTGAATTATCCTATAGTATACATGCTATACCTCCTTATATACTATCTTTTGCATGTTTAACGGTATCAGGGATTCTAGAGGTCCATTTAGTAGGTTGTTATGCCTTTTTTTGCCTCCTAATACTTCAACCACAGAAGTTGTTAAAGTTATTTAACTGCATATATAATATACTATCCAGAGATTATCTATAATGGACAATTAAAACAATTCAGGTCACAAAGTTCCTCCCTATCTTAAGTGGTGTAAATAAGTGCTGCTTTCTGCTATTTTAATATAATCAGAGTTTGAAAAAAAAGTCTTAGTTACAATAGTAGCATGGAACTAGAAATGCAAACACACAAAATGTATTACTTCCCATGTTTAGGAATAAAATAAATGTCTTTTGACATTTATATGAGCACTTTATCTGGCCATTGTCATGCAGGGTACACAATTGTAAAATAGATGTATAAACAGTATATAACCCAGAGCTTCATGAGTTATTATAATAAAGAGCACAAATTATAATTTGCAGAAGAGGTAAAGTCTGAACCTCAATTAAAGTAATTGTGTGGGGGCATCACATCGCAGTTGCTAATTAACTGTAGTAGCACCTTTCCTTATGGCCCAATATGATTTAATTTAGGTAATTGATTAGCAAAAAAAATATATCACCTTTTGGAGAAAATAAAAGTCAATACATCTATTAAAGGTTATTTCTGACCTGCTTATCTCATGGGCCTATTTAGGTTTTATACTGCCCAAGGCAATTTAAACTTTGTGCACCATTCACACCCTAGTCACTGCTGATCCTTTCCCATTGATATATACTAATTTATAGGATTATGTGTGTTTATGTATATATATAGAACGGCAGAAAGTGTCTATTACACTTACAAAGAGAAATGTCACTGCTCATAGACATATTGTTCCATGTCACTACACAGACATTTTCAGGCAGCCTGCTTCCCCCTGAAAATGTGCTGCCCTAGGACTGGGCCTCGTGTACCTAGGCATAAACACGCCACTAGCTTATCTCCAACCCTATTACATGTCTAGGGTGTGGCAGCAGATATACCCAATGAGATGTCCAAACATGGATATTTCCATTAAATGACCACTGCATGCAGACATACTGGTCTGAAGGAAAACTTATAGTAGAATCCTAGGCAGATTTGCTCTCACCCCCCTGAAACATATAAGGGTTGGAAAGAAGCTGTTGTCCTGGAGTCAACAAAACTTCTAGCGTAAAAGCAACATTGATATTTTTTCTTCAAATACTGATTTTAAACTATCAAAATGACATATAAAGAGGTGATAATGTGCCACAGTGGGTTTTCTTTTATTGAAATGAAGATGTCCGAGCTCAAAAACTTATTGAGGAGTTTAATTGCTCTACTCTAGTGCCACACATTAACGTTGGATATTTAATTACAATCTGAATAGATAAGCTGAGGAATAAATGTGATTCTCCAATGACAACACCAATAAGTACAGACATTTAAAAACTTACAAATGTAAAAATATAATTGATTAAAACAAAGAGGTTTTTATCAGTCTTTCCATACCAAACACATATAAAAGGCACCGATTTAAATAAGAAAATAGAAGTTTTGATTTGTATGACAAACTAAAGTGATTTACAATATAATTTCCTTAAAAAAGGAAGAAACATAATTATTATTATTATATAAAATTATTGCTCTTCATAAAATAGTTTGGCTTGAAACTCCAAACAAGTTCCAATATCCTTCAGCTCTAAAGAGTCTTCCTGTTAATCCAACGTTTCACTCAACTTCTCTCTTTAAAGTACCATTTCTGATCATCGGCACCTGTGCACGACCTTAACACAGGTTCGATAGTTCCTGTTTGCTTATTCTTTTCAGCTTGGATACACTTTTGTGTTTGTTGATGGAGCAACGTCCCATCCTATGAAAAAAGAAAGAAAACACTGAATGTTAGAAAAAAATGTAAACCCCCCCCCCGCCCAAAAAAAACGAGTAAACTAACTCCCCATTTGAGAAATGCGGCCTGCATAATGCTAAATATGGGAAAAGATATCTCTACTTTCTATAACTTTTTACTTGATCAGACAGAAGCGGATTCGTTAACATACAAAGGGCCTCATTCAATTGCGAATTGGCCAATTGAATAGGGCTCTAAATAAGCACATAGCATATTTTTTTAAAGAAGTTTTTAGTTAGTGAAAACCTTGCTTTTGTATAGATGTTTACTAACTAAAAACTTCTTTAAAAAAATATGTTATGTGCTTATTTAGAGCCCTATTCAATTGGCCAAATTGCAATTGAATGAGGGTCAAAGTAGCTTAGAAAAAAGGAATTGGGTATAACTCTAGATGACATACAGTGGGCAAAAACCCTTAAAAATGCAGCAAACTCCTCCTTGAATTTAATCATAAGAGAGAGTGTCTATAAAACAATTTTTAGATGGTATCTCACACCGGAAAGATTACAAAAATGAAAGCTGTCCTTCAGAGACTGTAATGAACCTGGTACATTAAGTCACGCATTGTACGACTGCCCCAAAATAGCGAATCTTTGGGACAAAATATAAACTAGAGAGATTTTTGGGTTCATGTGTCCCTACAAATCCTGAGAAACCAATCTTGGGACTTCCCTCCCAAATTTTCCCATGGTTTTACAGTTTTTGTCAAACCAAGTTTTCTTGGCTTTTAGAATCATAATTGTCAAAAATTGAATGGACGGTGTGCCCACATACAAGTAGGTTAAGAGGAAAATATGACATTTATAGAATTTGCTCATTGTCAGCGGATTTAGATGAAAATGACAAAAAGTGGGTGGCCTGTTGGGATCAGTGGACATTCTGAGTGGGCTGGAATTCACAAACAGTGTTGTAAGACCTCGTTGGTACCGTGGAGAAGATTTCCCTCCCCCTCTTTCTCCCTTACATTTCCTCCGACTTCCATTTTTTCTTTTATGTTGCTGTTTGTCTTTGCACAAAACAAACTATTGTTATCAAGAAATGTTGTATGTTATTATGGGGAGAAAATATTGAAAAAGATGCATAAGAAACAGTACATTACAATAAGCAACTTCCACACGTAACATGCTTGTACAATATAACTGGACATTTTGGATCTTCTCAGTGTCTTTATGAAGAGAATTACAAAAAAAAAATAGTATACTGCTACTTGAGGTGAGGTGTTGCAGTCAATGCGTATATTGTTCTAATTGATGTCTTGTTCTTATCTCTTTAGGTTCCAATTTCTTGATGTGCCGGATTTTCTGCCTCCCGTTTTTTTTTTTTTTTTAAGCATAAGACTCAACATTATGCTCACGTTCTCATTGTTTGTTTTCGTTTGTACTGTAGCATGATTGGTAAACACCATATGAATGCTACACACCAACGTTATTGGATTAGTACATACATCTTCCTTCAATATACCAGCCCTGTGTTAATGTAGGGTTGGGGTAACAGCCACTAGTGCAGCTGGGGGTGGAGGTAATATTCATGAGTTTGATTACAGTAACGGTGATGCATGATATTCGTGTTTCTGACACATGGATAGATTAATTCAGGGGAAATATCAAAAGTGAGTCCACCCCTAAGTGAAATTGGCGATTATTTTGTGTGGCCACCATTATTTTCCTGCACTGACTTAACCCTCATGGGGATGGAGTTCCCCAGAGTTTCACAGGTTGCCACTGGAGTCCTCTTCCACTCCTTCATGATGATATCATGGAGCTGGTGGATGTTAGAGACCTTGCACTCCCTGTAACAGAGTTGGAACACGCAGTCCAATATCTCCGCTGGTATACGGTACAATATCCAAGAAGCACTACAGTCTCACCATTCCCAACCTCCAATATTTGCCCACACTCAATTGGGAGTCAAATGAATACTGACTTTATTTTGTTGGGCAGAAATATATATATACACATCTCTTCCCACAGGCAATACACACATCCCCCATAGTTGGCCACACAATACACATAGAGGGACAACAGGTGGGTCACACCTCCCGGAGACTACCTGGCTACTTTGATACAATCAGACATTGCTTAGATCATCCTTCTTTGTTATGTCTGATAATGAAAACACTTTATACAATAGACTTCCTTATCCTATGATGAGTCTCTGTACTAGGATTATCTATTATGCCAAGGTCTGCAATAGTCTGGGCTAAGATTTTTCAGAGCAGAAACCAACATACATACAGTATAACAGTATGATCATATTTTAACCATAACCATAAAACAGGGTAAAACAGTGATGGGTTCCGTTACACTCCACACCTTCCATTTGAGGAGTACCCCACAGATGCTCAATAGGGTTTAGGTCTGGTGACCTACTTGGCCAGTTCATCAACTTTTGACCTTCAGCTTCTTTAACCAGGCAGTGGTCGGCTTGGAGGTGTGTTTGTGGTCGTTATCATGTTGGAATACTGCCCTGCGGCCCGTTCTCCGAAGGGAGGGATCATGCTCTTTCTCAGTTTGTCACAGTACATGTTGGCATTCATGGGTTCCCTCAAAGAACTGTAGCTCCTCAGTGCTGGCAGCATGCATACAGGCCCAGACCAAACATATATGCATGTGTATATATGTTTTCGCTAATATGTTGTGTGGATTCCCCCTATATGCATTTACCTAATGATGTCAGATGCTGCCTCCCCTCTCTCTGCATCACTGTTTCGGTTCAAAATGATGGGTTCATCTCATGTCAATGTTTTTTTGTTCGTTGTGACTTATCCATTTATCTCTGGCACTGGGGAGCTACAGTTCATTGAGGGAACCATGAATGCAAACATGTATTGTGACATACTGAAGCAGAACATGGTCCCCTCCCTTGGGAGACTGGGCCGCAGGGCAACATAACATAACGACCCTAAACACACCGCCAAGACGACACTGCCTTGCTAAAGAAGGTAAAGGTGATGGACTGGCCAAGCTTGTCGCCAGACCGAAACCATATTGAGCATCTGTGGGGCATCCTCAAACTGACGGTGGGGGAGTGCAAGGTCTCTAGCATCAACCAGCTCTGATGTATCATTAAGGAGTGGAAGAGGACTCCAGTGGCAACCTGGGAAGCTCGGGTGAACTTCCTGTCCATGAGGGTTAATGCAGTTCTGGCAAATAATGGTGGCCACACATAATTGACATTTCGTGTCAATTTGGACATTTCAAATTAGGGGTGTACTCACTTTTTTTTGCCAATGGTTTAGACATTAATGGCTGTGTATTGAGTTATTGATGGGTCAGCAAACTTACTTTACATTTTAGCAGAGTGTCATTTCTTCAGTGTTGTCACATGAAAAGATATACTAAAATATTAACAACAATGTGACGGGTGTACTCACTTATGTTAGATACCGTGGCCCTCATTTAATTGCAATTTGGCCAATTGAATAGGACTCCAAATAAGCACATAACATATATTCTATGAAAAATGTTTTAGTTAGTAAACATCTATCCAAAATCAAGGTTTTCACTAACTAAAATCTGTTTGACACAATATATGTTCTGTGCTTATTTTGAGCCCCATTCAATTGGCAAAATCGCAATTGAATGAGGCCCTATATGTTCACTATTAGGATGTGAGCCACTTACGGACACCTGTCTCATTTGTCTGTTTCTGCGTCATATAGATTGTTAATACCAACCTTCCCTCATGGTTGAAATCAGTAATGCAAACACACTGTGAGAATTCTATTGACACCCCTAACTGATGGTGCAGAGCACAGATGTGGAGTCTGAAGGTCCTTTTATTGATGTTCCGGAAATGCTATGGTATCAACATTGACGAGGCAGACACAAACAACATCTCGGATAAATCATATTTAATATTTACAGAAATTAACAAGGCAAGCTTGCCACAAAGCCACAGGTTGACTAATCAACACAGGTATGCAAAGGATCATGGTGGAGGGGGGTAGGATACAAAATTCAAGTAACACAGGGAAATAGGGATATGAGAGCAGAATGCAGGCAGGGAAAATTACATTGATATAGATGATCAGGGGATGTACAGTGTATCAACCAACATTAGGCAATATAATAGATCTCATTATTGTTACGACATATATATAACAGTCAATAAGGAAAGACCATAATAATCCAGAATAAGGTGATATACATATGGGGAGAGCAAAATGTATGCTTGTGTGTTAAACGGACACTCTGATGCCACATCAGAAGTATAAGTGCTCAATCAGTGAATGCTATGAGCCCATAACGTCAGTTCTCACGCAACAATAAGCAGCACATAGATAACCTTGGTCAAAAAGATGGTGACCTGACCAGGACCATATCAGTCAGATGTTACTTATTGCAGAGAACTCACAACAAACCAGGCAATATCAGTGATAGTTTGTTCTCTGATTGAGCATCTATACTCACTGTTGTTGAATATGCATAACTGAAGATTAACGTAACCTCCTTAACTGTTAAGTCCCAAGCCTGGATTTACTCTTCCCCATATGCACAGGGAGGGTCACATCAGCACTGAAGAAAAGATCTTGAAGGGTTGGTGCTGCAGGCTTCACAACAGTCCAAGTAGAGGAGAGGATAGAATGTCTAAACCAATAGGTACCTATGAATCGAGATAGACTATATGAGCATACACATGCTGTGGATATACCAGGAACATCAGCTGACAGATGTCACATCACATCTGCATTGTATATTGAAATTGTCTCGTGACACATATCGGCTATTCAGTCAAGGTCATCAGATATCAAACTGGATCCAACAAAGCAATGAAACGGACACATGCACATACATGAGGACATTGACATGGCCACGGAATGTCAGGATGTTTATCGTCATGCCTTGTTCTGACCGGGATCTGGAATACAAACACACAAATAATATATTAGTGGAAACCTTACATATACCATATGAGCAGCCACCAACAGATGTAGGTATGTCGGCACACATGTTAGGCATTGTGATCTCGTACAAGCTAACCATCTGTCCGATGATAATGATGGCCCAGACTAATTTGTCCTGATGTGGGAATATTAGGATTAGTCTAATTCTCATT
This sequence comes from Discoglossus pictus, assembly GCA_027410445.1. Lineage (NCBI taxonomy): Eukaryota > Metazoa > Chordata > Amphibia > Anura > Alytidae > Discoglossus > Discoglossus pictus. The sequence continues at coordinate 231,742,046 of CM050166.1, forward strand.
TATTTGTATAGTGCAAACATATTCCGTAACGCTGTACAGGGGAGAAGAACACTAAAATATACAGTATGTAATATTGCCAACGCAAGAAAATGGAGGGCCCTGTTTGGAGCGTAAAGTCTGTTGATAAATGATTTGTTCCCAAAGGCCCACACAAGATTTGAAAATCACCACTTCCAAGTTAAAGGTAATGGACATGGGGAAGAGTAGATAAGGAATAGCAAGGTTAATAAGTAAGTCAGAGATACATAGGAAGGAGGTTGTGTCAAGTAGAAAGATATGCATTAGTCGGAGAGGAAAGGGATCAGATGTAAAGTGCGATGCACTATTATGTAATAAGGTATCTATTATGTAATAAGGTATCTGTCCCATGTGGACAGATAATGTAATCTGCAGATGGGACAGTCAGGAGACACATAGTTTAACCACAGCTTGATTAAGATTAGCTGATGGGCGAATAAAAGGAGAGAGGTGGGCATGAGAGTTGAAATGAAAATGATGCAGACAAAAAGGGGAGAAGTAAAGAAGAGTCTGAGGAAAAGGCAGGGGATGTGAGGAAGAAGACAAGAGAAAACATAGTGGAAAGGGTTAATTGGGATAGTTAGCAGAAGACTTGTGTGACTCAATAAATTAAGGGTAAACAGGGGTGGGTGGGATGAGGAGGGAGAGAGAGAGAGAGAGAGAGAGAGAGAGACCAGTGCATCCTGTAATAGAAAGGGAAGATCACAACTATCACACATTGATACATGTTCGGACATCCACATGTGGTTCTCTACCTTGGATAGATCAAGTGGAGTATTCAACAAAGTGATCTGTTCCCCCAGGACACGTCTGCATGGTCCGATAAACATTTCGGACCGCTTTAGCAATACATAGGGGATGTCTTGGGGAAAACGAAAGTTAGGCCTACATTAATGGAGTTATTAGTCATTTCCTCTCATGCATACATGCACATGTTTCCCGCAAATACTCACTTACAATGTAGACGCCATTGATGTAGCTGATGTTCTGTTGCTGGCAAGGTCGTTTCCCATGTCTGTGTGGGTAAACAATGTGTTGACACACGGCAACAGTTCTGTAATGGCAATATGATGAGATGAGTCACACAATCCATATGATATATTGCACAATGATTCCTAGTTAACACATCCTTGAGACTAATTATGTTATCTGACTGAGAATGCTTTTACCAGCATTCGCTGACAAAGAACAGGGGACATCCCCTCTTTGCATCACATGAGGTACATTTATTATGGTTTACAGTATGCTGGTATGTTCATATATCCAGATTGCTAGGAATTGCATTGACCTCCATGGGATGTGGAATAGCATGATCAGACAATGTGAACATTACTGTTCTGGGCAGATGTTTTCAAATACGATTGTGAGGCCTATATCCATTGACATTGTGGAATACATCAGACCATCCATTTAGCTTAGCTTCTTGAGGTTGGCAGATATCAATATATAGGATGTGTATGGGAATGTGCGCATACTTACCATTAACGGATATCAGAGCAGGCTGTATTTGATCCAGTATGAAGAATGCGTCACGAGACATATGTTACATCACAAAGCTATCCTCTACTGTGGACTGTTGGATATTCTGGAAGACAATGGGGAAGGAGAAAAGAGATGTATTAGTAACGATAAGCCATGTACATTATAGTTGGTTGTAATTAGTTTCAGACTTACATGGGAAGTACTCACGAATGACTTGGGCACGTAGTTGTGACCCCTGAACGTTATCCCCACCATCGGGAGGTACTGGACGCTCCGCCGGTTCAAGCGGAGCATCATCAATGTTCCCCAGACAGTTTGCCTGTACTGCTATATTGTGCAGAATACAGCAGGCCATGATGATGTGACAAACCTTCCCTGGTGTATACTGTAGCGCCCCGCCAGTGGAATGTAAACATCTGAAGCGCATCTTCAGGAGTCTAAAGGTGCGCTCTATTACATTCCGGGTTCTGGCATGGGCCGCATTGTACCTCTCCTCCCCCTCTGTGCGTGGATTGTTCACAGGGGTCAACAACCACGGCAAACACCTATATCCTGCATCACCTGAAGGCAACAAAAATGGGAGATGTAGATATGAATGGGAGTTTGTGCTGCTCGTTAAAGCATCTGTAAATATACGCAATGATTAATGTGACGTTAGTTTAGGGATCTCTGACTTGGAACTTCATACTCCTATGACCACGTCACATCGGGTTAGGCACAGCAACAAGCTATGATGCAATTGTATATTTTAGGGGATCCTTTATGGGTACTCACCCAGTAGCCACCCAGGTGGAGCTTCTCCAGACTCAAAATAAAGATGGGTTGATGACTGACGCAGGATATGGGCATCATGAGTACTTCCCGGGAAGCCTGCAACCACATTTTGTATGCGCATGTCTGCATCACAAACAGCCTGTACATTGATGGAATGATAGTGTTTGCGATTTCGGAACAGCGCTTCTTGCTCTCTAGGAGGTATTAATGCTACATGTGTACAATCTATAGCACCTAGCACATTGGGGATACCTCCCATTTGAAAGAAATCTGCTTTCACCTTCAAGATCTCTTCCGCAGTGTGGGGAAAACTGATGTATCTGGCAGTTTTCGGAACGATAGCATGGAGGAATGTGCTCAGGCACCTTGAAAGGCTTGCTTGAGACATTCCTCCTACTATGCTAGCAGTGTTCTGAAAACTACCAGATGATAGGATGTGTATGGCGGCTAACATCCGTGTCATGCCTGGGATGGCTCTATTGGTCCGTGAGGAAGGCTCCATGTCCTCCCTCAGGACCGCATAGAGCTCCTCCAGGCTGGCACGGGTTAGCCTAAAACGCTCATACACTTCCACATCAGTTAACCCCTCTAATGTGACTCTCTCCCTGTACACCCTGGGTGCACGAATCCTCCTGGCAGGCTCCTGTGCCTGCTCACCCCCCTGTGGGTCTGGCTGTGCAGGAGCCCCCACTTCATGTGCCACACCCTCTAGGGGTCTCTCATCTGGCCCCCCCATCAGCTGATCACCCACATCAAGGTCCTCCTCCCTGTCTGCAGGTGCCCTCATATCCCCCTGTCCCTGTGCCACTGGAGCTCTCTCCCCTAACTGACCCCCCACCATGACCCTAGGCATATCCTGTGATGAGCCACTTGCCTGGCTTGGTTCCGGACCACCATGGATTGCATCAGCACGCTCACCCACATTCACTCCCAGCCGCCCCTCTCTGTCACGCCTCAGTCACTCCACAGTCGCACGCCTGACAGCCCGGTTTCCACTCTGCAACATTCGAAACAAATATCCATTCCTACGACGCTGCGCTCTCCTCACATACCTATACACTGCACTCAGGTTGCTGCTATCCATGATGGTTCAGACTTGCTAATTCATGGATGATGATGTGGTTATATAGCTTGCTAATTACCCCAGATGTGATTATCCGGGTGGATTTCACAAATGGAAAAGCTCACTGGTGTATCTAAGCTTCATCATGTTATGAAGTTCCCTGATTATGGATTTGTTTAGCCATTTTAATTAGTAACCCCTAATATTCTGGCCCACATTTGAATTTGGGCCCATGCCCCATGATCTATGTAATGTGGCGTGGAAATATATACAATATTTGTGTTAAAAAATGTAGATGTGATAAAAGAGATGTAAATCAGATAATGTTGATATGTTTAGGGGACACATTCTAGCCTTTCTGAGTGCTAAAGGGTTAATTTGGCCGCCATATTGAGGATGTACATGACAATAACAAAATCTCTTTTATTAACATATTTGATCATTGGGGATTGTTTTTACAGTAATTAGAATGCCTTTTATTGCTTCCTTTACACTTTTAGGGCCCTTTCAGCCCTGCTTCATTACAATGCCGTAAGTGCATCGTGTGGACTTCAACGGATGCAGCCGTAAATTAAATCTAGCCAGGCGCGAATCGCGGCCTTCAGAATGTAGGAAGGCCGTGACGTTTAGGCGCGCACGCAAGCTGGCAGGGAGACGAACTAGCCGCGCCCGGCACAAACCATCCAATAGCGGAATCACGCATCGCGACACAGGTTGCACAGCCAATCACTTACGGGATAGACCATTTGATTGACAGTGGGAGTGAATAAATAGGAATGACACGCGCCCACGCCTCGACTGTGTTGCGATTTCTGACGAGGTAGCACGCGGTTCCAGGAGCTTGTTGGTTGAGAGTTGGTAAGTTGCTTTATTATAAAGTCGCGGTTTAAGTTCTTTTTACGGGAATCCGTTACTACATTTACGGATGCCGATGTAAAGAAGTACAATTGTGTTTTTTGCTTGTTTATAGGTGTTTGGAGGATTTTGGATAGTTTTGGTGGTTATATCCAGCACGTAGGAGTTTGGAGTGAGGTAAGTTGCATTGTACATGCTTTTCATCCTATCAAGCTGTCTTTTATTTGTATGTTTTGCCAATATCTATATTTACTGAATACACTGGCGAGAGGTACAATTGCGTTTTTTGCTTGTTTATAGATGTTTGGAGGATTTTGGCTAGTTTTGGTGGTTATATCCGGCACGTAGGAGTTTGGAGGGAGGTAAGTTGCATTGTACATGCTTTTCATCCTATTAAGCTGTCTTTTATTTGTATGTTTTGCCAATTTCTATATTTACTGAATACACTGACGAGAAGTAAAATTGATTTCTTTGCTTGTTTATAGGTGTTTGGAGGATTTGGGATCTTTGATCCGACCCTTAGGGGTTTGGAGGGAGGTAAGTTGCATTGTACATGCTTTTCATCCTATCAAGCTGTCTTTTATTTGTATGTTTTGCCAATTTCTATATTTACTGAATACACTGGCGAGAAGTACAATTGTGTTTTTTTTTGCTGTTGGCCTATAGGTTTGGCGAGTTTGTTGTTGTGGGGAGAGGAGTTTTGTGGAGCGAGGTAAGTTATTCATATTTTTCTGTTTTGTATTATATCTGGATCTCTCTCTCTCAATCTCTCTCTCTCTCTCTCTCTCTCTATATATATATATATATATATATATATATATATATATAGAGAGAGAGAGAGAGAGAGAGATTGATTTTGAGTTTGATTGAGGTTGATTTTGAGTTTGATTGAGTTTGATTTTGAGTTTGATTGAGTTTGATTTTGAGTTTGAGTTTGATTGAGTTTGATTTTGAGTTTGATTTTGAGTTTGAGTTTGATTTTGAGTTTGATTGAGTTTGATTTTGAGTTTGAGTTTGATTTTGAGTTTGATTGAGTTTGATTTTGAGTTTGAGTTTGATTTTGAGTTTGATTTTGATTGAGTTTGATTTTGAGTTTGAGTTTGATTGAGTTTGATTTTGAGTTTGATTGAGTTTGATTTTGAGTATGAGTTTGATTTTGATTGAGTTTGATTTTGAGTTGGAGTTTGATTGAGTTTGATTTTGAGTTTGAGTTTGATTTTGAGTTTTAGTTTGATTGAGTTTGATTTTGAGTTTGAGTTTGATTGAGTTTGATTTTGAGTTTGAGTTTGATTGAGTTTGATTTTGAGTTTGAGTTTGATTGAGTTTGATTTTGATTTTTTTTGAGTTTGAGTTTGATTGAGTTTGATTTTGAGTTTGAGTTTGATTTTGATTGAGTTTGATTTTGAGTTGGAGTTTGATTTTGAGTTTGATTGAGTTTGATTTTGAGTTGGAGTTTGATTGAGTTTGATTTTGAGTTTGAGTTTGAGTTTGATTGAGTTTGATTTTGACTTTGAGTTTGATTTTGATTGAGTTTGATTTTGAGTTGGAGTTTGATTGAGTTTGATTTTGAGTTTGATTGAGTTTGATTTTGAGTTTGATTGAGTTTGATTTTGAGTTGGAGTTTGATTGAGTTTGATTTTGAGTTTGAGTTTGAGTTTGATTGAGTTTGATTTTGACTTTGAGTTTGATTGAGTTTGATTTTGAATTTGAGTTTGATTGAGTTTGATTTTGAGTTTGATTTTGATTGAGTTTGATTTTGATTTTTTTTGAGTTTGAGTTTGATTGAGTTTGATTTTGAGTTTTATTTTGATTGAGTTTGATTTTGAGTTGGAGTTTGATTGAGTTTGAGTTTGAGTTTGAGTTTGATTTTGAGTTTGAGTTTGATTGAGTTTGATTTTGAGTTTGAGTTTGATTTTGAGTTGGAGTTTGATTGAGTTTGATTTTGAGTTTGAGTTTGATTGAGTTTGAGTTTGAGTTTGATTGAGTTTGATTTTGAGTTTGATTGAGTTTGAGTTTGAGTGAGATTTCTACACATATTTGCAATACACATAGGTGTTCCAAACTGCTTCTTCAATGGGGCTTGACAAGAAGTTTTTTTCAGCCTAGAACAGCAGGACCATGTAGTTCCTACTACCTCTGGTACAGAGGATGGCTTCAGGATAGGTACCACGCCCAGAGTATAATGCAGATAGGATATTAGTGGCCTCAGACATGGGCCACTCCCCACACATGATAGAAGCACACAGTAAATAGCCGCATGCCTTGTATATATGCAAACTGTAACTGACCCTTCCACATTGTTTATGAAAGTATTGATCTAGCGTGTTTCCTCAGCGCCTCTCAGGTCCAGAGTGAGAGGTGCTGTACACCCCTCCCACTGCTGTCACAGGCTCTGTCCACTTAAGGTTGTTTACTGCAGTTAGTTACAACATTGATATCTAAGCAGAAATAGTGTTAGTAGGCGATCAGAATGGGGGACGAGCGTGGAGCAAGCAAACCCATTAAAACATTTCTTTATTTCTCTTTCTTTTCTTTTCAGGTGGTGATGGAGGGAGAGGAGCAGAGGGTGGAGGAGTGGCAGGGAGTCCCGGGTGCGTGGAGGTGGGGAAGAGGAGGGGAGGAGTGAGGAGGAGGTAATAGTTGAGGAGGGGGAGGTAGTGGAGGAGGAGGTAGTGGAGGAGGAGGAGGGAGGAGAGGAGGAGAAGGGAGGAGAGGAGGAGGGAGGAGAGGAGGAGGAGGGAGGAGAGGAGGGAGGAGAGGAGGAGGAGGGAGGAGAGGAGGAGGAGAGAGGAGAGGAGGAAGGAGGAGGAAGGAGGGAGGAGAGGAGGAGGGAGGAGAGGAGGAGAAGGAGGGAGGAGAGGAGGAGAAGGAGGGAGGAGAGGAGGAGAAGGAGGGAGGAGGAGAGGAGGGAAGGAGGAAGGAGGGAGGAGAGGAGAGGAAGGAGGGAGGAGAGGAGAGGAGGAGGGAGAAGGGAGGAGAGTAGAGGAAGGAGAGAGGAGAGTAGAGGAAGGAGGGAGGAGAGGAGAGGAGGAGGGAGAAGGGAGGAGAGTATAGGAAGGAGGGAGGAGAGGAGAGGAGGAGGGAGGGAGGAGAGGAGAGGAAGGAGGGAGGAGAGGAGAGTAGGAGGAGGAAGGAGGAGGAGGAGGAGAGTGGAGAGGGTCCTCATCCCCAGTCTGAAGAGCAAGAGGCTGGCGGCAGGTCCAGGGCCCACAATTATAGCCGGGAGGAGAACAGGGTCCTCCTGGAGGCCATCCATGCCCGCCCCGTCATCACCTCGTGGGGTAGAGAAGTAAAGGCTGGGCCCCGTGCTAATGCTTGGCAGCAGGTGGTGGATCTGGTGAACGGTGTGGCGGGCCGTGGACGGAGTCTGCAGTCCATAAAGCATCGGTTCGACGACATCAGGGCCGTGGTGAGGAAGAAGATGGCACAGGAGGCCGAGGGGCGGAGGGTCAAGTACCTTGCCCATGAAGGTATTGCAAGGGCCATGCTTGCACCCTCCGATGCAGCTGGAGCTTCAGGCCCGGTGGAGCAGCAGGACCCAGCCTCCATGGCAGGTGAATATGACATACAGCAACATGTCACCACATGTGCATCACACACACTACACATGGACATGACACTGACATGTCAGCTCCATGAAATAACAAGGGATTGATGGATTCATCATTAAATTCATGAAGCTGACAAATCACGGTCATTCCTGGTCACCACAACAGTAATCAAGCAATAGAGCAGGTGTGTCCAAACTCGGTCCTGGTGGGCCACACACATGGCTGGATTTGATAACGCTGCTGCGCACAGGTGAGTCAATCGCTTCTTCAGTCATCCTGATTGACTCACCTGTGCACAGAAAGGATATCTTCCAATCCAGGAAAGAGTTTGGACACCCCTGTAATAGAGAGTCCATGTATTGGTGTGCCCGTTCAGCCTATGCAGTTACAGACAGCAGCCGTAATACAGATAGAGTTGTGAGCCGAGAACCATCCAGAACAGAAACCTAAGAATAGATAAAAGCTAGTATAAGATAGCTAATCAGAGAATCATCCATATTCAAGGCTAGATGTCAGATAATTAGAAATGAACACATCAATGCGCTAATCAACATACTAATGACATGTACCTTTCTTCTCTATCTCTCAGCATCCAGGAGGAGCTCTGGGTCCTGTGACCAGGGAGAGGAGGCGGGGCCATCAGCCCTGTACCAGGATTCTCCAGCACAGGGGGAGGAGGAAAGAAGATCAGAGGGCTCTGGGTCAGAGGATGGGCTGGTCATTGACCTTGCGGGGTCACCTGCCACAAGCCCTGAGCCTATGCCCATCCTCAAAAGGCTTGCTCTGGGGCCCTCATCCGCCCAAGGGACAGCACCTCCTTCCCCACAAAGTGTGCTGGCCTGGTCACCACCGGGGCACATTCTCACCACCGGCTCCAGCTGTGGACCTCCCCGCATCACCTCACCACGCCCACCCAGCGGTGTCGTCGCAGGTGGAGACGCTGGCCGTCCTGAAGGAGCTGCTGGCCCCTCAGCCAGAGGATCGAGGCCAACCAGCTCCGGATGGATGCCAGCATCTCTGCCCTCCGGTCACATATGACCCACAGCCTAGCCAGGCTGTCCAGGGAGGTGAGGAGGCACCACATGACCAGCGAACACCTTCAGGTCAGGCTGCTCAGACAGGCGATGGTCCCCAGCCCAACATCAACGGGGATCTCCCAATCCCCCAGCCAAGAGCAGCCTGGCCCCTCCTCTCCTCCCATGTGTCCGCCACCGCCCAGACCACCGCTGCCTGGCACCGCCCGCCCCCCTCGCCCCCCCCCCCCCCCCACCATCACCACCAGAGGGGAGACGGAGGATGGGCACAGGTGATGTGGGTCCTGGGCCCAAGCGGAGGAGGACATAGGGCCTCATTCAATTGCAAGTGTCTCATTCCTATAAATGTAAAGTGATGAGCCATAGTTAACATGCAATAGATCAATACATGTAAAAATGTTGAGGAGTCAGAATAGCTTTAGATATCATCTGATCCCAAATATCATATCTACTACTAATATAGGCTTAATACCCATGACAAGTCTGATTAGAGATACTGTGGAGTAGGAACATTCCCCTGAGGACCTACAATGAATAGGACAGGTGACACTGGAGTGCTTTTCCAGTTCCTTCTCTAGTTGATTGGGATTAGTCTGACCTCTCTGATAAGACGTACCCCCCTACACTGGCCCTATGTAGGATAGCTCACAGCTTCATTGAAGTACACAAACTCCTTCACCCACATCAGTTAGCATATATGTGAATACAGTTAGTTGCCCAATAATGAACATGCATTGGCTAAATATCCTTTGGTTATCATATGTTGTAATGGTCATGCACATGCCAATCTGACAAACCATGCTGCAACTTGCATAATATGATTAAAGCCACACTACCCAATTCAATATCAAGAGTAAAACATGAGTCAGGTCATATGAACCCTTTGCCACGCACATGAGCTCTATTGGGATCCCTTAAATCTCTATCTAATTGCATATACATCTAGCTCATCACATCTACATTAGAGAATACAAATAGTGGCCAAATCAAACCGCCACTTGGCATATATCAAGTACCAGGGAAATATTTCAGTATATGTGGTTAAGTTCTTCAGTTGTGTCCGACTCTCCGTGACCCTATGGACTGCAGCACATTCAGCTAGGTCTCTGCCTGTGCTGTTCTCCAAAGTTTCAAGGCCAAAGAGATTGGAGTGGGTTGTCAGTTCCTCCTCTAGTGGATTGGGATTTGTCTGATCTCTCTGCTATGACCTGCCCACCTACAATAGCTCCCAGCTTCATTCAGGTACACAAGCTGCTTCACCACCACCACCACTTAAGTGTTGCTTTAGCAGTGTGTTTGGGGTCATTGTCCTGCTGGAAGGTGAACCTCCGTCCTAGCCTCAAATCACGCACAGAGTGGTACAGGTTTTGCTCAAGAATATCCCTGTATTTAGCACCATCCATCTTTCCCTCAACTCTGACCAGTTTCCCAGTCCCGGCTGCTGAAAAACATCCCCACAGCATGATGCTGCCACCACCATGTTTCACTGTGAAGATGGTGTTCTTTGGGTGATGTGATGTTGGGTTTGCGCCAGACATCATTTTCTTTGATGACCGAAAAGTTAAATTTTAGCCTCATCAGACCAGAGCACCTTCCTCCATACATTTTGGGAGTCTCTCACATGCCTTTTCACAAACTCAAAACACGCCATTTTGTTTTTTGCTGAAAGTAATGGTTTTCTTCTGGCCACTCTGCCATAAAGCCCAACTCTATGGAGCGTACAGCTTATTGTCGTCCTATGTACAGATACTCCAGTCTCTGCTGTGGAACTCTGCAGCTCCTCCAGGGTTACCTTAGGTCTCTGTGCTGCCTCTCTGATTAATGCCCTTCTCGCCAGGTCCGTGAGTTTTGGTGGGCGGCTGTCTCTTGGCAGATTTGCTGATGTGCCATGTTCTTTCCATTTGGTCATGATAGATTTGATGGTGCTCCTGGGGATCATCAAAGATTTGGATAGTTTTTTATAACCTAACCCGGACTTGTACTTCTCAACAACATTGTCCCTTGCTTGTTTGGAGAGATCCTTGGTCTTCATGGCAGTGTTTGGTTAGTGGTGCCTCTTGCTTAGGTGTTACAGCCTCTGGGGCCTTTCAAAGATCCATCACATAAAATTCAGATTAACAAAAAATTGAACTTAAGGCTGTAATATAACAAAATAGGTAAAAAGTCAAGAGGGGTGAATACTTTTGTAAGGCACTGTATATAATCAATCATTATATAATCAATCATTTGGTAATAAATATTTTAGTCAATGACTTCCCAATGAAAACATCCTTTGAAATAAACACACCACTACACTGGCACACTACCTAAGTTTAAAAATTGCCAATATTTGAACAATTACTGTATGTACTCGAGTATAAGCTGAGTTTTTCAGTCCTTTTTTTAAGATTAAAAAGGGCCCCCTCTGCTTATACTTGAGTCACTCTCCTCCCGTGTCTCTCTAACCCCCCCTTGTGTCTCTCTACCCCCTTCTGTGTCTCTCTATCCCACCTTATGTCTCTCTAACCTCCCCTTGTGTCTCTCTACCCCCCCGTGTCTCTCTACCCCCCGTGTCTCTTTCCCTCCCCCTCCTCACTCTCAACCCTCCAACCTCATTCTACCCCCCCCTCATACTACCCCTCCCCCCTCTCCCCTCACTTACCTGCTCCGGCCTCCACTCCTTCCTGGTCTTGATGTGGCGCACGTGTGATGTCACAGCATTAGCATATACCGGGTGCCGACAGGAGGGAAGGAGCGGAGGCCGGAGCAGGTAAGTGAGGGGAGAGGGGGGTATTTAGAGGGGTAGGATGGGGGGGGTTGGGTTTAGAATGAGGGGGGGTTGAGGATGAGGAGGGAGGTTGAGGAGGGGGTTGAGGTTGAGGAGGGGGTTGAGGATGGGGGGGTTGAGGTTGAGGAGAGAGGTTGAGGATGGGGGGTTGAGGATGGGGGGGAGGTTGAGGAGGGGGTTGAGGTTGAGGAGGGAGGTTGAGGAGGGGGTTGAGGATGAAGAGGGAGGTTGAGGATTAGGAGGGAGGTTGAGGAGGGGGTTGAGGATGAGGAGGGGGGTTGAGGTTGAGGAGGGGGTTGAGGATGAGGAGGGAGGTTGAGGAGGGGGTTGAGGATGGGGGGTTGAGGAGGAGGGGGTTGAGGATGAGGGGGTTGAGGAGGGGGGTTGAGGATGGGGGGTTTAGGTTGAGGAGGGGGTTGAGGATGGGGGTTGACGATGGGGGTTGATGTTGAGGATGAGGAGGGAGGTTGAGGATGAGGAGGGAGGTTGAGGATGAGGAGGGAGGTTGAGGAGGGGGTTGAGGATGAGGGGGTTGAGGAGGGAGGTTGAGGAGGGGGGTTGAGGATGGGGGGGTTGAGGTTGAGGAGGGAGGTTTAGGAGCGGGGTTGAGGACAGGGTTGAGGATGAGGGGATTGAGGTTGAGGAGGTGATTGAGGATGGGAGGAATGAGGTTGAGGAGGGGGTTGAGGATGGGGGGTTGAGGTTGAGGAGGGTTTTGAGGATGAGGAGGAGTTGAGGATGAGGAGGCAGGTTGAAGATGAGGAGGGAGGTTGAGGATGAGGAGGGAGGTTGAGAAGGGGGTTGAGGATGAGGAGGGGGGTTGAGGTTGGGGAGGGAGGTTAAGGAGGGGGTTGAGGATGAGGAGGGGGGTTGAGGTTGAGGAGGGGGTTGAGGATGGGGGGTTGAGGATGAGGAGGGATGATGAGGAGGGAGGTTGAGGATGAGGAGTGGGGTTGAGGAGGGAGGTTGAGAATGAGGAGAGGGGGAAGAGACACAGGGAAGGGAGTCAGTGGCGCCGTCACACATGTGAGCCTCATGAAGCGAGGCAAAGCAGCCGCCCAGCACTTAGGCTGCAATGAACGCTGGTGGCACCATCATATATGCGAGGCGCAGCACTGTTCAAGCGTGGAACTCTAAAAACTCACAAAAAAAAAAACATGTACAAAAAATTATAACACACTCAACACACAGCACAGGGGGAGACAAAGGAAGCCTGGGAGTGAGGTTGCAAGTCAATTTCACCCATATTTGGTGTTTTTTGTCACTTAAAAATCGCCTAAGCTAGGAAAAGAATGGCAGACGAAAAACGCAAAAATTCTGAAACAGCATGAAAACGAGGCTCAGCAACTCCAGGCTCACAAAAAGTACAAAATACACGACACTGAAAACACTAAAACTTACACGAAAACACCAGGCATGCGGGACTTAGAAAATACACTACACCAAACACACTAACACTTACAACAACAATGCCAGGCACATGGGACTTTAAAAATAAAACCAACTGCAGTCACTGCGCGCCACGCAAACATTTAGCACACACACAGACGACAAAGACACAGGGAAGGGACGGTGGGACATGCTGGAAAGAGACACATTGCATTCCCAAGCACAAAGCTTGCAGGTTAACTAACTCTGCAATCAGCGGCCCGTACAGTAGGCGAGAGGAAAGGATCGCAATGACTACCGAAGGCGCTCATTGCGATGCTCACAATGAAAATAAAAATACTGACATGAGATAAAACCCTCAGTTTGAATGTAAACATCGATGCAGAGCAAGTGGAGACAGCATCTGACATCATCAGGTAAATACATATAGGGGGATTCAACAAAACATATAGGAAACATACATACACATACTATATACACATATACATCAATATATACATGAAAAAACATGTGCACTGTAGTCCACAGTGATATCCTTCCGGTTGGACAACATCTTACTACTGAGTGCCAAGATTTTATTGTAAAATAATAAAATCACAAGAAATTGTGATATTGTGTTAGAAAACGCAAGTTCATGTTAAGTAATGAATACATAATCAGAGAATACTCTAGATTACTGGACACTCAGGGCTACCATACATCAACATTGCTTCAAACATATGTCAAACATTGCGATCAAGGTGGTCCCACAGGTGCTCAATGGGGTTCAAGTCTGAGGAATTTGGAGGCCAGACCATAATGCTGCCACTACCAGCTTGTGGTCTTCTAACAGTGGTTGCAGAGTGGTTGTTCTCTGAGGTTTCGATCCTGACACGCCAAAGTCTGTCCAGTGGACCAGAAAACATGACTCATTAGAGAAGGCAACCCTTTGCAAATCAGAAGAGGTCCCATTTTCGTACTGCTGTGCAAATTGAAGCTATTTCTGCCAATGAACCCTCATCAGCATGGCAACAGGTTTGTATAGCAGTCAATATATCCATTTGTAACAGTCCATATATCCATTGGAGGTGCAATGTTTGACCTGAAAGGTACTCTTTGTGCCACAGACCGCCTTCCCTCCCAGGCAACCGGTTGCTTGACTTAACCCTAGTGGCCCCTGGGTGCCACACACACTTTTCTGCCTACTGAAAGGTGTCACAGGAATTGACAGGCTTCTTGTCCTTCCATCTCCTGTATCCGACTACAGATCTCCCGCCAAGCATCTCATTGATCTGACTAGAAAGAAGATACCCCTAATTGCACGTTAAATCCCAGCCTGTGACTCTGCCTTCAATGCTCTCAAATCAGCCTTGACCTCCTATTCGGTACTGGATGATTTTGGCTACCACTCACCCTCCCTGGTCCAAATGGATGCTTCTACTGATGTAATTGGAGTTGTACTGAGCCAAATTGACAACTCAGAAGAGGAACAACACTTTGCATAACACAAAGCCAACGACCATCCCCGTTTCAGAGTTGGATAGATTGCATGTTTTACCCCTGAAAGAGATGGTTAGTATGTTTGCAGAATGCCTACATGTCACTTTATATAACCACTAAGCCAGCTCACGACATGTCCAAAGAATATGGTCATAATTATGGGACTCGATGCTGTATAAGCTTTATATTAAGCTTATTAAGCAGTTACTCTTTGATATTTTGTATGTTTTCCGTTCTCCCTTTACCGAGCATTCCTCTTTCCCTTTCCCATAATTCTTCTAATTCAAAAATTAGTAATCCTGACACTGTATGAATTATAACTCTGCTTTATTATTGTAAGGTCTCACTAAAACAGCTTACTAATAACTCTTGCTGTCTCTAAATGAATTATTTATTTTTGTATGAGGAAGGTGACGTAGAAATGTGCTTTAAAATATCTTAAATTAATTATCAGAGGCTCAGATGTGAACGTTTGCCATTTTTCTGCAACTGACTTTTAACTGACCTTCCTATAACCTGACCATTCTTGATACAAGATAAAATAACATTTTGCTCAAGTCTGTTTGGAAATTAAGTAATTATGATTATTAAAAACATACTTAAGTCTCCTGGATTATGAATGCATCTGATAGTGGAGAATCAGTAGTGTATAAAAACATTTTTTGCATGAAGAAAATCCCAAAATAAACATTTAAACACCTACCTTGAATTGAGCAAAATGTCTTGTCATTTCTGACAGTTAAAAATTAGAGTTAACACCCTCCAAACCCATGCTAAATTAACATCAAATTGAAAATAATTTGTTGTGGCTGAAACTTTTGAATTAACTTGGGTTTCTGTTTGTGCTGCAAAGCAGCCTGGGATGTGTAGTGTATCACTGATATGTGCTATGTATTGCTGCTGACATACAGACAGGAAGCTGCAAGGAGATTGGCTGAGCAAGCAACAGCAGGTGAATAGTGTGTTAATATTGCTTCCCTGATGCTGCATGCTTATTGGGGGATATCAGATGCCTGTTTAGACACCCCCTGGAGGTGTCAACATAATCATTTGAGGGATTTTTAGATATTAATAAAAATAAAATGTTTATGAGATGTGCTGCATACATATAGGCTGCTTTTTTCCTAAGGAGTGCCGAAATGTATTAATCCAGCAAACTTTCATATCCCTTTAATTCTTTCTTATTTTACGTCATTTCCCCTTAGTAAAGTTGAGGGTTGTTGTAAAGGAACATAAAACTCACCCTTCAAGAGATAAATGTTATTCAAAGTCTGTTGGCCAGGACAAGAAATGAGGATCACAGGATACAGGTTTTGAAAGTATTTTCTCTTCTTCCCTTCTGCATTAAAGGGACATGGAAGAGGTTCCGTATTTGTAATATTGCAATAAACTACCTACATGTTTATTTGTGTATTTAAACAGAATTTTATTAACAAGTGCTTAAAAGCTCTGTTTTTACTCACTGAAGCCTCCCAAACAGTGCCTGCAAAGGTCAACCCCCTTGTATGCGCTGCATGAGCCGAGCACATGCGCTGCATCAGCTGCGGATGCGCATAGCTTGCTGTGAGTGGTGGGGGGAGACATGCGGTCGGAGAGAGACACAAGCGAAGGGGGGAGAAGAGGGAAAGAGACACAGGGGAGGGAGAGGGGAGAAGAGAGAAATGGGAGGGTGGGGGAAGATAGACATGGGTGGGAGAGAGACAGGGGGGAGAGAGACACAAGAGGAGGGGGAAGAGAAGGGGGAAGAGGGGGGGAGAGACATACGGGAGGGAGAGGGGGAAAGAGAGACACAGGGGAGGGAGGGGAAAAAGAGAGACTCAGGGGAGGTAGGGGGAGGGAGAGGGGGAAGAGAAACACAGGGGGAGGGAGAGGGGAAAGAGAAACACAGGGGTGGGAGACAGGGGAGAGGGGGGGAAGAGACAAGAGGGAGAGGGGCAAGTAACTAGTTTATTAATTTTTAAATGTCATAGCTCTAAGTTATCTTGTGTTTATTTTAAGTTTCTTCTCTCCTTTGGATAGCTATCAGGAATGATTTCCTGCCCCAGCCCCCCAACCCCACAGAGGATGCCGCCAGAAAGTGGAGCTATGCTGCAGACAGAAGAGCTTCATGTAGGCATGATGTAAGGGAAGGTGAACTATGGGATGCAGAGCAGCTATGGAAAGGGGGCTGAGCTGCTATGGGAAAGGGACTGGGGGGGCATTGCAAAACAAATTTATCAACCTGCCCTTGGGGAGGCAGGGGGCAAAAAATGTGTTTGCATCGGGACTCTCCATTCTCTAGATCCATTACTGATCCATGAGTCTCTTTGCTCCTTCCTGCACTCTCATGCAATTCAGCATGTTTCTCCATTCCACCCTGTGTTTCCATTTTTACATCGAGTCTCCTTTCATAACCATCTTCAACAACCATCCCGTATAAATAATTACATTTTTTCTCTAAAATCACATTTATACTCATGGCTTATATAGCTGCTAATAATGTTAGTTTGCGACATCCATAATGGATCTCTGATTTAGGAAACATTTCACGTTTAAGCATGTTGGTGATGATAGGATGTAGTGGTTGAATGATTTAAATCAGCGTGCAGATCAGACAGTTGATTTTCATTCTTTTGCCCACACATCTCATGTATGTAACAGTTGCTGATATTTTCATTGTGTGAGGTAACATGCTGTTTTTTTCTCTATTATTATTTTGGGAAGAATGCACAGAGAAGAGTATAAAATAGTAGTCCTTAAGGTAAACGGAGTAGGGATGAGTCTCTGCCTAGGCCATTGAGGTCCAGGCCTAGCGCACCATATTTACGGGGACCGTCGGCTACTGAGGAGCCGGTGCAGTGTTATGGAGTAACATGTGCATATACACAGAAATGTCTGTCTGTATGTATATCTCTATCTGTAAGTCTATCTTTTTCTGAAATGCTCTATGTATACATTGTGATATAGCAAGGGCGAAGGAGGAGTTATAAGTGGGGAATGGGGGGGCTCACAAACCTTAATGGCCCATGGCTGCATAAATATAAATATGTCCCTAAAGCAGAGAAATAGGGGTTCCACTACCGGGGTCTTGATTAAAAGAGGGCTCAAATAGCTTCATATAATACTTTAACATCACATACAGTATCCTCTCAAGAAGGGTATAAAATATCAACTCGCCATCTCTTAAGGATATCTATTATGGCAACATTATTTTGTAATATTAATACACTCTTTTAAGATCCTTCAGTGAAGATATTTAGCAGGAGAAGCCATACAAATATAACAAAGGAGAAACAAAAGCACAAAGTCAATATGGAGTCAGATTTTCTTTTCATTAAAATAGACCCATACATAAAATACAAATAAAATCAAAGATTTAGATTTTTATATAAATAGTTGGATTCAACTAATAATTATGTTTTAACCTGGAGAGTAATCACATACAATATTCTCGGTCTATCTATTCATTTACAAAATATGATAGTTAGTCTCTCAAACTTATATGCTCATTGAATAAAAAACAAACATACATGTTTAAACACAACCAACAATTTAAACATATTTGCAGATAAAGTTTTACTTATACATTATTTATGTTTTTTTTTTGCTAACCATTTGAAACAGAATTCTATGTTATATTTGAAAATGTAGCTTCTTGATTGAAAATTTACACTTGTTTTATTTATAACATAATAAAGAATATTGCACCTAACAACTAAAAAAAAAAATCTTCATTTAGTAACATTTTTATAATGATTACTATTTCCAGGGCGTTTCATTTAATTTCCGTTTAAAGGAAAAAATAAAGAGACTGTACATTTAAAGGACCACTACACAATGAATACGAGTGTGTGTTTGAAATCTTTGAGTCTAAGAAAATAAATAAGCATGAAAAACTGCAAAAGCTAGTTCATAATTGCAGAACATAATTTTTTGATGCCTCTGTTTGGCTCTGGGTGCTTCCACTATCCATTAGGGTAAGTTGTGGGTGTTTGACAAGGCATTTGCATTTCTAGAGAGCTGTAGTTACATTTCCTGAAGCAAAGATTCTGCTTCTAGGCCAGTGAGGGAGGGGAGGTGTCAATCTCAATCCTATCCATGGACTTTGGCCTGTTCCCTCCTCTGATAACGACAATCACACCCCCATCCTCCTGCTCTCAGGATATGATGTAACAAACACAAAATGGATTCCTCTAATTATAAACAGAGTCTTCAAAAATCCAGAATTTCCTAAACAAATGTGTATGCCCACAGCTTACATAGCTATCATTAGTTTGGTACAGGTGACTTTGTTCTTGAACTGTAGTGGTCATTTAAAGCAAACTTTTACAAAATTACATGGTAAACAAGAAAACCTGCCCACAATTTAACAAACAGTTGGTCTAAGAGCAATCTGTATTTATTATGTCCTAAGACTGGAAATATAAGTGTAAAACAACAGAAAACTAAACTGTTCCTGCCCACATTATCTTACTGTAGAGAACACACTGTAAGCGACAAGGACTCATCGGAGAAGCAGAATCATGGCAGCCAATGAAAACAATCAATACATCTCCTCTTTTATCAAATCCAAATTCATGTTCACCAATTTAAATACATAAAAATACAGGCAAGATAAGAGTAAGCCAATTCATATACACAGTTTAGTTCTCCAAACCAGAATACAAAATGTAATATGAAACTCATTAATATACAAAGTATCAAATGAAATATCTGAGGTGAACACATTGGAGTGAATAAAAACATGTTTATGTCTTATCTTAGGACCTGCATTAACAATCATTTTAAAGGTTAGTGATAAGGTTAGGGTGAAGTTTTAGTTTGCATTTAGAAAAGTGCAATTTTTACTTTTTGTTGAAACAAAACCCTCAAAAACCAATGTGTGTATACCTACATGTTTCAAGTATGGAGCCTAGTCTTGGATTGAGGTAAAGTGCCCACTCATAGCTGGTGTAACCATATAAGGGCTCACCAGTGTCAGGTTGGAAATGAAGCTGGAAAAGGAGTCTGACCAGACTTTCTGTTTTTGTCCTTTTTCGTGTGGGTATTCACTCCCACACTTGCTCTATGTTGAGCTCTGGAGCAATGTTAGTAAGTACTGGTGAGTAAAACCACAAGCCCTACAAGAAGATACTGTAAAGACATTTAATCATAGTCTAAAACCACAAACAATAACTGGAAGGTCCTGAGTGATGAAAGACACATGTGATCTTTTATGAAAGCTTAATATATATGGAAATGTAGCATTTACAATAATTTGAAAACTACAGTGATTTTCTAAATGTAACAATCAAATGCAAACATAAAACAAAGAACATTTAACCACTGGTAACTTTGTATTTGTTTTTTTATAACTTAAGAAGAAATACACAGAGGTAAGCAGTAAAATCTGTATTTTTATTGTGCAAATTGTATCTTTAAAGTTTACATTTTATTCTTAGATTTAAAACATATTGAATTATCCTATAGTATACATGCTATACCTCCTTATATACTATCTTTTGCATGTTTAACGGTATCAGGGATTCTAGAGGTCCATTTAGTAGGTTGTTATGCCTTTTTTTGCTTCCTAATACTTCAACCACAGAAGTTGTTAAAGTTATTTAACTGCATATATAATATACTATCCAGAGATTATCTATAATGGACAATTAAAACAATTCAGGTCACAAAGTTCCTCCCTATCTTAAGTGGTGTAAATAAGTGCTGCTTTCTGCTATTTTAATATAATCAGAGTTTGAAAAAAAAGTCTTAGTTACAATAGTAGCATGGAACTAGAAATGCAAACACACAAAATGTATTACTTCCCATGTTTAGGAATAAAATAAATGTCTTTTGACATTTATATGAGCACTTTATCTGGCCATTGTCATGCAGGGTACACAATTGTAAAATAGATGTATAAACAGTATATAACCCAGAGCTTCATGAGTTATTATAATAAAGAGCACAAATTATAATTTGCAGAAGAGGTAAAGTCTGAACCTCAATTAAAGTAATTGTGTGGGGGCATCACATCGCAGTTGCTAATTAACTGTAGTAGCACCTTTCCTTATGGCCCAATATGATTTAATTTAGGTAATTGATTAGCAAAAAAAATATATCACCTTTTGGAGAAAATAAAAGTCAATACATCTATTAAAGGTTATTTCTGACCTGCTTATCTCATGGGCCTATTTAGGTTTTATACTGCCCAAGGCAATTTAAACTTTGTGCACCATTCACACCCTAGTCACTGCTGATCCTTTCCCATTGATATATACTAATTTATAGGATTATGTGTGTTTATGTATATATATAGAACGGCAGAAAGTGTCTATTACACTTACAAAGAGAAATGTCACTGCTCATAGACATATTGTTCCATGTCACTACACAGACATTTTCCGGCAGCCTGCTTCCCCCTGAAAATGTGCTGCCCTAGGACTGGGCCTCGTGTACCTAGGCATAAACACGCCACTAGCTTATCTCCAACCCTATTACATGTCTAGGGTGTGGCAGCAGATATACCCAATGAGATGTCCAAACATGGATATTTCCATTAAATGACCACTGCATGCAGACATACTGGTCTGAAGGAAAACTTATAGTAGAATCCTAGGCAGATTTGCTCTCACCCCCCTGAAACATATAAGGGTTGGAAAGAAGCTGTTGTCCTGGAGTCAACAAAACTTCTAGCGTAAAAGCAACATTGATATTTTTTCTTCAAATACTGATTTTAAACTATCAAAATGACATATAAAGAGGTGATAATGTGCCACAGTGGGTTTTCTTTTATTGAAATGAAGATGTCCGAGCTCAAAAACTTATTGAGGAGTTTAATTGCTCTACTCTAGTGCCACACATTAACGTTGGATATTTAATTACAATCTGAATAGATAAGCTGAGGAATAAATGTGATTCTCCAATGACAACACCAATAAGTACAGACATTTAAAAACTTACAAATGTAAAAATATAATTGATTAAAACAAAGAGGTTTTTATCAGTCTTTCCATACCAAACACATATAAAAGGCACCGATTTAAATAAGAAAATAGAAGTTTTGATTTGTATGACAAACTAAAGTGATTTACAATATAATTTCCTTAAAAAAGGAAGAAACATAATTATTATTATTATATAAAATTATTGCTCTTCATAAAATAGTTTGGCTTGAAACTCCAAACAAGTTCCAATATCCTTCAGCTCTAAAGAGTCTTCCTGTTAATCCAACGTTTCACTCAACTTCTCTCTTTAAAGTACCATTTCTGATCATCGGCACCTGTGCACGACCTTAACACAGGTTCGATAGTTCCTGTTTGCTTATTCTTTTCAGCTTGGATACACTTTTGTGTTTGTTGATGGAGCAACGTCCCATCCTATGAAAAAAGAAAGAAAACACTGAATGTTAGAAAAAAATGTAAACCCCCCCCCCCGCCCAAAAAAAACGAGTAAACTAACTCCCCATTTGAGAAATGCGGCCTGCATAATGCTAAATATGGGAAAAGATATCTCTACTTTCTATAACTTTTTACTTGATCAGACAGAAGCGGATTCGTTAACATACAAAGGGCCTCATTCAATTGCGAATTGGCCAATTGAATAGGGCTCTAAATAAGCACATAGCATATTTTTTTAATGAAGTTTTTAGTTAGTGAAAACCTTGCTTTTGTATAGATGTTTACTAACTAAAAACTTCTTTAAAAAAATATGTTATGTGCTTATTTAGAGCCCTATTCAATTGGCCAAATTGCAATTGAATGAGGGTCAAAGTAGCTTAGAAAAAAGGAATTGGGTATAACTCTAGATGACATACAGTGGGCAAAAACCCTTAAAAATGCAGCAAACTCCTCCTTGAATTTAATCATAAGAGAGAGTGTCTATAAAACAATTTTTAGATGGTATCTCACACCGGAAAGATTACAAAAATGAAAGCTGTCCTTCAGAGACTGTAATGAACCTGGTACATTAAGTCACGCATTGTACGACTGCCCCAAAATAGCGAATCTTTGGGACAAAATATAAACTAGAGAGATTTTTGGGTTCATGTGTCCCTACAAATCCTGAGAAACCAATCTTGGGACTTCCCTCCCAAATTTTCCCATGGTTTTACAGTTTTTGTCAAACCAAGTTTTCTTGGCTTTTAGAATCATAATTGTCAAAAATTGAATGGACGGTGTGCCCACATACAAGTAGGTTAAGAGGAAAATATGACATTTATAGAATTTGCTCATTGTCAGCGGATTTAGATGAAAATGACAAAAAGTGGGTGGCCTGTTGGGATCAGTGGACATTCTGAGTGGGCTGGAATTCACAAACAGTGTTGTAAGACCTCGTTGGTACCGTGGAGAAGATTTCCCTCCCCCTCTTTCTCCCTTACATTTCCTCCGACTTCCATTTTTTCTTTTATGTTGCTGTTTGTCTTTGCACAAAACAAACTATTGTTATCAAGAAATGTTGTATGTTATTATGGGGAGAAAATATTGAAAAAGATGCATAAGAAACAGTACATTACAATAAGCAACTTCCACACGTAACATGCTTGTACAATATAACTGGACATTTTGGATCTTCTCAGTGTCTTTATGAAGAGAATTACAAAAAAAAAATAGTATACTGCTACTTCTGTAGGCATTTACTTTATATTTGTCCAGCAGCATTATATGGAAATAAAGAAATACTTAAATGAACTAATACAAGGTAATTAAAACGTACACAACAGCATTTTCATACAATACTACAATTCCTGTTTTTTAATAAATGTAATCATCTAATATTTCTTTGTTCAATGTAGTTAGCATAAAAAGTACCTCTTTGAAAATGAACTTCTGGTTTTCAGGCACAGTTTGCCAATTTTCCCGACATAAGTAAATAGTTAGATGGTCAGAGTCTGGATCTACAGTTGCACAGGCTTCCGGCTGCCTTATGTGGTACCGGATTTCATTATGAGAGGTATATTCAAAAAACTGAAAAATATACATTACAAACTCATCATAAAATTGTTCAGGAGGGAAAGAATGTTAAAAAAAAAAACATCTCACTAACAGCTAAATATTATCAATACCGATCTTGCATTGGCTTTGGTAAATCAAAGTGGGATCATTAAGCCAAGAAATATCCTGTTTTTTCTTGCAATACCTTTTAATTAGCACCAAAATAAAATGTAACAAAAATACTTTGTTTCATTATTACATACCAAAGCTTCAAGGCTAACCCATTATCATTCGATGAACAACCTCTTAACAGACTATTTTTTGTAGTTGCTCGGTCCTTCTGTCATGTCCGACTCTTGATAACCATATGGACTACAGCACCCAGGCACATTTGTCTTTGTTTCTGGTTGCGCTTATCCATAAGGTTATCATGGCAAAGATACTGGAGTTGGTTGCCAGTTCATTCTCCAGTGGACCATGATTTGTCTCACCACTCTACCACGATCTGCCCATCTTGGGTGACCCTACACGTTATAGCTCACAGTTTCATTGAGGTACACAAGCTCTTTCTCCATGAAAAGAAAGAGATCCAGAAGGGGGAGTGCTACATATTGTGTTTCTGGAATAAGCCCAGGTTTCATTAAATAGATGCTGTACTCTTCAGCACATTTGTGATACCAGAAGGCATATTGAAATGTAACTTTGAGCTATGTTAGGGTTATAGGTGAGAAAGTTTTCATAAATGGGATCCATATTGCAAAAATAAAATCCTGCTGTTTATTCTTAATAAAATATGATTTTTGCACAGTTCAAGGTATAAAGTTTTTGGAGTCTCCCTAATGTCTCATTTAGAGTGTGAGGAGCTGTGTCAAGCTATTTGGAAATACACTTTTAGTAGTTGCTACAAATAGATTATGGTGTTTAGAATGTTTTTTGTTTTGATTTAGCATAATGGTTCATGAGAATACCAAAACAGAGCATTCAGTGCTTAAAGTGAATTTTGGGTGCTGCAGGAATGTATTTGTTGTCAGTAACTCTTTATTAATGGACATAGGCAATGGTATACAGTGCCTTGCTAAAGTATTCACCCCGCTTGGTATTTTTCGGGTTTTGTTGCCTCACAACCTAAAATTAACATGGATTGTTTGAGGATTTGCATCATTTAATATACAGAACATGCCCACAACTTTGAAGATGTTTTTTATTTATTGTGACGCAAACAAAAAATAGGACAAAATAACAGAAAAAGTCAATGTGCATAACTATTCACCCCCCTAAAGTCAATACTTTGTAGAGCCATCTTTTGCTGCAATCACAGCTCCAAGTCGCTTTGGATAAGTCTCTATGAGCTTGCCACATCTTACCACTGGGATTTTTGCCCATTCCTCCTTGAAAAACTGCTGCAGCTCCTTCAAGTTGGATGGTTTGCGCTCGTGTACAGCAATCTTTAAGCCTGACCACAGATTTTCTATTGGATTGAGGTCTGGGCTTTGACTAGGCCATTCCAACACATGTACATGGTTCCCCTTAAACCACTCAAGTGTTGCTTTAGCAGTTACATAGTTACATAGTTAGTAATTTAATTTGAAAAAAGACTTTAGTCCATCAAGTGCAACCTTTTTAGATCTCCTCTGATCTGCAATACACAGATTTATTGTTAATTGATCCAGAGGAAGGCAAACAGAACAGATACTGGCGATCTGATTCATCCCGGGATCAATACTCCCTCTCTATTTATCCAGGATAGCCTTTATTGCACTTTTATTTAGAAATATATACAATCCCTTTTTAAAGTTATCTATCGAATCCGCTGTCACCACCTCCTCTGTTAGAGAATTCCACAGATTAACCACCCTTACTGGGAAAGAACCCATTCCCTTCTATAAGGTGAAATCTTTTTACTTCTAATCTCAAAGGATGTCCCCTTGTCAGTTGAAAACCTTGTAGAACAAAAAGTTCCCTTGACAAAGCCTTGTATTGACCCTGGATGTATTTATATAAGGTAATCATATCTCCTCTTAGATGATTTTTTTCTAGAGAAAATAAGTTTAATTTGGTAAGTCTTTCTTCGTAACTTAGCCCCTCCATTCCCTTTATTAGCTTTGTTGTCCTTCTCTGTACTTTTTCCAGCTTTAAAATATCCTTTTTATGTAGTGGTGCCCAAAATTGTACTCCATATTCCAAATGAGGGTGTACTTGGTATAATTATATTTGCTTCCCTTGGTTCTATACCGTTCTTAATACATGATAATATTTTACTTGCCTTTGCAGATGCTGCTTGGCATTGAGCACTGTTACCTAGGTGGTTGTCCACAAGTACTCCCAAATCCCTTTGAATATCTGATACCCCTAGATTTGATCCATTAAGATTATAAATTGCATGGCTATTTTTTTCCCCCAGATGCATAGCTTTACATTTATTCGTATTAAATCTCATCTGCCACTTAGATGACAAATTCCTCTAATTTATGCAAATCCATTTGGAGGGAAAGTACATCATTTTCTTATTTAATTACCTTGCACAACTTTGTGTCATTAGGAAAAATGGAGACACCACACTCCAATCCCACTTCCAAGTCATTAATAAATATGTTAAAAAGGAGGGGACCTAATACTGATCCTTTGGAAACCCCACTTATCACATTAGTCCAATCCGAGTATGTTCCATTTACCACAACCCTTTGCTTCCTGTCTTTTAGCCAGCTCTCAATCCATAAGCAAATATTTATGGCAATTCCTGTATCCCTTAGTTTGCTCAATAGTCTCCCATGTGGCACTGTATCAAAAACCTTTACAAAATCCAAATAGACTACATCCACTGAGGTGCATTGATTCAAGTTCCTACTAACCTCCTCATAGAAACTAATTAGGTTTGTTTGACATGACCTATCCTTCATAAATCCATGTTGGCTCCTATTTATAATCCTGTTTGAATAGACATATTCTTGTATTATCCCTTATTAACCATGTAGTGTGTTTGGGGTCATTGTCCTGCTGCAAGGTGAACCTCTGTCCTAGCCTCAAATCACGCACAGAGTGGTACAGGTTTTGCTCAAGAATATCCCTGTATTTAGCACCATCCATCTTTCTCTCAACTCTGACCAGTTTCCCAGTCCCGGCGCCTGAAAAACATGGTGTTCTTTGGGTGATGTTATGCGTTGGGTTTGTGCCAGACATCTTTTCTTTGATGGCTGAAAAGTTTAATTTTAGTCTCATCAGTGTTTGGTTAGTGGTGCCTCTTGCTTAGATGTTGCAGCCTCTGGGGCCTTTCAAAAAGGTGTGTAAATGTAATGACAGATCATGTGACACTTAGATTGCACACAGGTGGACATCATTTCAATAATTATGTGACTTCTGAAGGTAATTGGTTGCACCAGAGCTTTTTATGGGCTTCATAACAAAGGGGGTGAATACATATGCACATGCTAATTTTCTGTTTTCTATTTCTAAAAAATAGTTTTATGTATATATTTTTCTTATTTCAATTCACCAACTTAGACTATTGTGTTCTGATCCATCACATACAATTCAGATTAACAAAACATTGAACTTAAGGCTGTAATGTAACAAAATAGGTAACAAGTCAAGGGGGTGAATACTTTGCAAGGCACTGTAGGTCTGCTATTTGTATTTCTCTAAATTCATATTTTATATTTAAAACTTCAAATGCACGCTCAACTTCAATAAACAAGTTTATAGACTCATCAGTAAAAAGACGATGAAATTCAGTCAATGATATTGCTAAATTAGTATTACACAGAAAAAAAAGATATGAAAAAGAAAACAGATTGGGTGTGAATCGGATGACTAATTTGTATGAAGTAAAATCAGGAAAGTGGAAGACTTATTATCACACACAACTACTTTCAGTCCTCTCCAATATTCTCTATTTATTCCATTTTATTCATTATATTATTATTATTTTACAGAAGTTTTTAGTTAGTGAACTTCTATCCAAAAGCAAGGTCTTCACTAACTAAAAACTTCTGTAAAATATAGGCTCTGTGCTTATATAGAGCCCTATTCAATTGGCCACATCACAATTTAATAAGGCTGCCAATTCCATAAAGCAGTAATGTAATATTAGGCAAGTCCCCTTAAATGTGGCGCTATTAAATAAAAGAAAGGATTACAAATCAATATTTTATTTTTTTGAACATCCACTGCCTCTTTATCACCAACATTTAAAAGCAAATAAAAACCTTTACATAGATTTTAAAGAAACAGTACCTATTACATAAAGTCATAGTTTAGCATAATGGGTGTAGCCTATAAATATACCAAAAGTAATATTATTTAACACATTTGATCAATTTATTTTCTTTAGTTGCTCTAATGATACAGAGCAACATGTATAGGTTAGAAATAGTGGCAAATAATGTGAAAAATAAAAATGTAAACTTTAAAAATAATTTTAATGATATTAACAAACAACAACATTTAATGCTATTTGATATTATTCATGATAATAATTTGGTAATATAACAATGAGTAAAAAAAAAAGTTTATAACTGTATTTCTCGGAATTCTGGTCACAATTTTTTTTTTAACTTGTTTTTAAACATCAACACAGATCTACTATTTAATTACTGTACTACTGTACGGTGGAGGGCTTCTATCGCGCTTTTGCCCACCATTAGAGATGTCGCGAATAGTTCGCCGGCGGACTGTTCCTGGCAAACATAGCATGTTCGCGTTCGCGGCAAACTGCGAACATATGTGATATTCGACCCGCCCCCTATACTTTATCATTGAGCAAACTTTGACCCTGCAACTCACAGTCAGCAGACACATTCCAGCCAATCAGCATCATACCCTGTCTTCCACACCCTTCTACCTCATGGACAGCAGCCATTTTGAAATCATACCTAACTTGCAGTCTTACTGAGAGGAGGCTGAGTGTAGGTGATACTGCATCAATAGGGAAAACCATAGCTAGGCTACTGTACACAGTGTGCAATACAGTCCTGAAGGACTCTTTTGATCTCTGCTGCAAGGACACCCCTGTGTCTCTTCCCCCCTTATCATCATCCTCCCCTCACTTTAGCACCCAACCCTAACAACCCTCACACTTATCCCTAACACCTAACCCTAACATCCCTCACCATAACACCTAACCCTAACACCCCTTACACTTATCCCTAACACCCCTCACCCTAACACCTAACCCTAACACCCCTCACACTTATCCCTTACACCCCTCACCCTAACCCTAAACACCCCTCACACTTATCCCTAACACCCCTTACCCTAACCCTAACACCCCTCACACTTATCCCTAACACCTAACCCTAACATCCCTCACCCTAACACCAAACCCTAACACCCCTTACACTTATCCCTAACACCCCTCACCCTAACCCTAACACCCCTCACACTTATCCCTAACACCCCTCACCCTAACACCTAACCCTAACACCCTTCACACTTATCCCTAACACCCCTTACCGTAACCCTAACACTCCTCACACTTTTCCCTAACACATAACCCTAACATCCCTCACCCTAACATCTAACCCTAACACCCCTTACACTTATCCCTAACACCCCACACCCTAACACCTAACCCTAACACCCCTCACACTTATCCCTAACACCCCTCACCCTAACCCTAACACCCCTCACACTTATCCCTAACACCCCTTATCCTAACCCTAACACCCCTCACACTTATCCCTAACACCTAACCCTCACATCTCTCACCCTAACACCTAACCCTAACACCCCTTACACTTATCCCTATCACCCCTCACCCTAACCCCAACACCCCTCACACTTATCCCTAACACCCCTTACCCTAACCCTAACATCCCTCACACTTATCCCTAACACCTAACCCTAACATCCCTCACCCTAACACCTAACCCTAACACCCCTCACACTTATCCCTAACACCCCTCACCCTAACACCTAACCCTAACACCCCTCACACTTATCCCTAACACCCCTCACCCTAACCCTAACACCCCTCACACTTATCCCTAACACCTAACCCTAACATCCCTCACCCGAACACCTAACCCTAACACCCCTTACACTTATCCCTAACACCCCTCACCCTAACCCTAACACCCCTCACACTTATCCCTAACACCTAACACTAACATCCCTTACCCTAACACCCATCACACTTATCCCTAACACCCCTTACCTTAACCCTAACACCCCTCACACTTATCCATAACACCCCTCAACCTAACACCTAATCCTAACATTCTCACACTTATCCCTAAGACCTAACACCCCCCACACTTATCCCTAACACCCCTCACCCTAACACCTAACCCTAATACCCACTGACACTTATCCCTAACAGCCCTTACCCTAACACCTAACCCTAACATCCCTCACCCTAACACCAAACCCTAACACCCCTTACACTTATCCCTAACACCCCTCACCCTAACCCTAACACCCCTCACACTTATCCCTAACACCCCTCACCCTAACACCTAACCCTAACACCCCTCACACTTATCCCTAACACCCCTCACCCTAACCCTAACACCCCTTACACTTATCCCTAACACCCCTTACCCTAACACTAACACCCCTCACACTTATCCCTAACACCTAACCCTCACATCCCTCACCCTAACACTTAACCCTAACACCCCTTACACTTATCCCTAACACCCCTCACCCTAACCCTAACACCCCTCACACTTATCCCTAACACCCCTCACCCTAACACCTAACCCTAACACCCCTCACACTTATCCCTAACACCCCTTACCGTAACCCTAACACTCCTCACACTTTTCCCTAACACATAACCCTAACATCCCTCACCCTAACATCTAACCCTAACACCCCTTACACTTATCCCTAACACCCCTCACCCTAACACCTAACCCTAACACCCCTCAAACTTATCCCTTACACCCCTCACCCTAACCCTAACACCCCTCACACTTATCCCTAACACCCCTTACCCTAACACCCCTCACACTTATCCCTAACACCTAACCCTAACATCCCTCACCCTAACACCAAACCCTAACACCCCTTACACTTATCCCTAACACCCCTCACCCTAACCCTAACACCCCTCACACTTATCCCTAACACCCCTCACCCTAACACCTAACCCTAACACCCCTCACACTTATCCCTAACACCCCTCACCCTAACCATAACACCCCTCACACTTATCCCTAACACCTAACCCTAACATCCCTCACCCTAACACCTAACCCTAACACCCCTTACACATATCCCTAATACCCCTCACCCTAACACCTAACCCTAACACCCCTCACACTTATCCCTAACACCCCTCACCCTAACCCTAACACCCCTTACACTTATCCCTAACACCCCTTACCCTAACACTAACACCCCTCACACTTATCCCTAACACCTAACCCTCACATCCCTCACCCTAAAACCTAACCCTAACACCCCTTACACTTATCCCTAACACCCCTCACCCTAACCCTAACACCTCTCACACTTATCCCTAACACCCCTTACCCTAACCCTAACACCCCTCACACTTATCCCTAATACCCCTTACCCTAACACTAACACCCCTCACACTTATCCCTAACACCTAACCCTCACATCCCTCACCCTAAAACCTAACCCTAACACCCCTTACACTTATCCCTAACACCCATCACCCTAACCCTAACACCTCTCACACTTATCCCTAACACCCCTTACCCTAACCCTAACACCCCTCACACTTATCCCTAACACCTAACCCTCACATCTCTGACCCTAACACCTAACCCTAACACCCCTTACACTTATCCCTAACACCCCTCACCCTAACACCTAACCCTAACACCCCTCACACTTTTCCCTAACACCCCTCACCCTAACCCTAACACCCCTCACACTTATCCCTAACACCCCTTACCCTAACCCTAACACCCCTCACACTTATCCCTAACACCTAACCCTAACATCCCTCACCCTAACACCAAACCCTAACACCCCTTACACTTATCCCTAACACCCCTCACCCTAACCCTAACACCCCTCACACTTATCCCTAACACCCCTCACCCTAACACCTAACCCTAACACCCCTCACACTTATCCCTAACACCCCTCACCCTAACCCTAACACCCCTTACACTTATCCCTAACACCCCTTACCCTAACACTAATACCCCTCACACTTATCCCTAACACCTAACCCTCACATCCCTCACCCTAACACCAAACCCTAACACCCCTTACACTTATCCCTAACACCCCTCACCCTAACCCTAACACCCCTCACACTTATCCCTAACACCCCTCACCCTAACACCTAACCCTAACACCCCTTACACTTATCCCTAACACCCCTCACCCTAACCCTAACACCCCTCACACTTATCCCTAACACCCCTCACCCTAACACCTAACCCTAACACCCCTCACACTTATCCCTAACACCCCTTACCGTAACCCTAACACTCCTCACACTTTTCCCTAACACATAACCCTAACATCCCTCACCCTAACATCTAACCCTAACACCCCTTACACTTATCCCTAACACCCCACACCCTAACACCTAACCCTAACACCCCTCACACTTATCCCTAACACCCCTCACCCTAACCCTAACACCCCTCACACTTATCCCTAACACCCCTTATCCTAACCCTAACACCCCTCACACTTATCCCTAACACCTAACCCTCACATCTCTCACCCTAACACCTAACCCTAACACCCCTTACACTTATCCCTATCACCCCTCACCCTAACCCCAACACCCCTCACACTTATCCCTAACACCCCTTACCCTAACCCTAACACCCCTCACACTTATCCGTAACACCTAACCCTAACATCCCTCACCCTAACACCTAACCCTAACACCCCTCACACTTATCCCTAACACCCCTCACCCTAACACCTAACCCTAACACCCCTCACACTTATCCCTAACACCCCTCACCCTAACCCTAACACCCCTCACACTTATCCCTAACACCTAACCCTAACATCCCTCACCCGAACACCTAACCCTAACACCCCTTACACTTATCCCTAACACCCCTCACCCTAACCCTAACACCCCTCACACTTATCCCTAACACCTAACACTAACATCCCTTACCCTAACACCCATCACACTTATCCCTAACACCCCTTACCTTAACCCTAACACCCCTCACACTTATCCATAACACCCCTCAACCTAACACCTAATCCTAACATTCTCACACTTATCCCTAAGACCTAACACCCCCCACACTTATCCCTAACACCCCTCACCCTAACACCTAACCCTAATACCCCCTGACACTTATCCCTAACAGCCCTTACCCTAACACCTAACCCTAACATCCCTCACCCTAACACCAAACCCTAACACCCCTTACACTTATCCCTAACACCCCTCACCCTAACCCTAACACCCCTCACACTTATCCCTAACACCCCTCACCCTAACACCTAACCCTAACACCCCTCACACTTATCCCTAACACCCCTTACCGTAACCCTAACACTCCTCACACTTTTCCCTAACACATAACCCTAACATCCCTCACCCTAACATCTAACCCTAACACCCCTTACACTTATCCCTAACACCCCACACCCTAACACCTAACCCTAACACCCCTCACACTTATCCCTAACACCCCTCACCCTAGCCCTAACACCCCTCACACTTATCCCTAACACCCCTTATCCTAACCCTAACACCCCTCACACTTATCCCTAACACCTAACCCTCACATCTCTCACCCTAACACCTAACCCTAACACCCCTTACACTTATCCCTATCACCCCTCACCCTAACCCCAACACCCCTCACACTTATCCCTAACACCCCTTACCCTAACCCTAACACCCCTCACACTTATCCCTAACACCTAACCCCAACATCCCTCACCCTAACACCTAACTCTAACACCCCTCACACTTATCCCTAACACCCCTCACCCTAACCCTAACACCCCTCACACTTATCCCTAACACCTAACCCTAACATCCCTCACCCGAACACCTAACCCTAACACCCCTTACACTTATCCCTAACACCCCTCACCCTAACCCTAACACCCCTCACACTTATCCCTAACACCTAACACTAACATCCCTTACCCTAACACCCATCACACTTATCCCTAACACCTAACACTAACATCCCTTACCCTAACACCCATCACACTTATCCCTCACACCCCTTACCCTAACCCTAACACCCCTCACACTTATCCCTAACACCCCTTACCGTAACCCTAACACTCCTCACACTTTTCCCTAACACATAACCCTAACATCCCTCACCCTAACATCTAACCCTAACACCCCTTACACTTATCCCTAACACCCCACACCCTAACACCTAACCCTAACACCCCTCACACTTATCCCTAACACCCCTCACCCTAGCCCTAACACCCCTCACACTTATCCCTAACACCCCTTATCCTAACCCTAACACCCCTCACACTTATCCCTAACACCTAACCCTCACATCTCTCACCCTAACACCTAACCCTAACACCCCTTACACTTATCCCTATCACCCCTCACCCTAACCCCAACACCCCTCACACTTATCCCTAACACCCCTTACCCTAACCCTAACACCCCTCACACTTATCCCTAACACCTAACCCCAACATCCCTCACCCTAACACCTAACTCTAACACCCCTCACACTTATCCCTAACACCCCTCACCCTAACACCTAACCCTAACACCCCTCACACTTATCCCTAACACCCCTCACCCTAACCCTAACACCCCTCACACTTATCCCTAACACCTAACCCTAACATCCCTCACCCGAACACCTAACCCTAACACCCCTTACACTTATCCCTAACACCCCTCACCCTAACCCTAACACCCCTCACACTTATCCCTAACACCTAACACTAACATCCCTTACCCTAACACCCATCACACTTATCCCTAACACCCCTTACCTTAACCCTAACACCCCTCACACTTATCCATAACACCCCTCAACCTAACACCTAATCCTAACATTCTCACACTTATCCCTAAGACCTAACACCCCCCACACTTATCCCTAACACCCCTCACCCTAACACCTAACCCTAATACCCCCTGACACTTATCCCTAACAGCCCTTACCCTAACACCTAACCCTAACATCCCTTACCCTAACACCCATCACACTTATCCCTAACACCCCTCACCCTAACACCTAACCCCCTCACCCTTATCCCTAACACCCCTTACCCTAACACCCCTCACACTTATCCCTGTGTCTCTTCCCCCCCTTATCATCAAGGGAGGGGGGAGGATGATGAGGGAGGGGGGAAGAGACACAGGGGAGGATGATGAGGGAGGGGGGAAACAGACACAGGGGAGGATGATGAGGAAGGGGATAAAGAGATACAGGGGAAGGTGATGAGGAAGGGGGAAAGAGACACAGGGGAGGATGATGAGGGAGGGGGGAAGAGATACAGGGGAGGATGATGAGGGAGGTGGGAGAATGATGAGGGAGGGGGGATGAGACACAGGGGAGGGTGATGAGGAAGGGGGGGAAAGAGACACAGGAAAGGATGATGAGGGAGGGGGTAAAGAGATACAGGGGAGGATGATGAGGGAGGTGGGAGGATGATGAGGGAGGGGAGATGAGACACAGGGGAGGGGAAAGAGACACAGGAGAGGATGATGAGGGAGGGGGTAAAGAGATACAGGGGAGGATGATGATGGCGGGGGGTGTTAGGTTATTTATGCCCTTTATGGATTAAAACCAGACTCTGCATCAACTATGTAATTTTCCGTGGGAGTTTTGACATGGATCCCCCTCTGGCATGCCACAGTCCAGGTGTTAGTCCCATTAAAACAACTTTTCCATCACGATTGTGGCCAGAAAGAGTCCCTGTGGGTTTTAAAATCCGCCTGCCAATTGAAGTCTATGGCGGTTCGCCAGGTTCGCGACATCACTACCCACCATATATTAAATGATTGTTGTGGTGAACTACCTACTCAAAATATCCACTACATAAGCTAAGGAACCAGCCCCACGCTGATGAGAGGCAGTAACCTTGAAACGGCTATATGTGGGTGGGATTCCTAGCTTGTGTATAATCCAACCCTAGCTTTGCTCAAAGCTGTTTGATACAGCGGGGCATATGCTTAAGAGAAGCCATGTTAGAAATTGTTATAGATTTGCAAGAGTGAAGCCTTTGTGGGTACATTTGCATGTCCCTGCCAAGGTTCCCAGAATGCAGTGTAATAACTGTATTTCTGGACTACTGGAATTCTGGACATGAGAAACATTTTTTAACTTGTTTTAGATATTCAAATGGGAACACAAATGTACTATATATATATATATATATATATATATATATATATATATTGTATATATATATATATATATATATATAAATAATACTATTATTGTTTATTAGCATTTTTTTACTATTATAATTATCACCATTCTATGACTATTCAAATACTATACATGTATATGAAGAAAGGTACTTTTTAAATTATTACCTCCCATTGAAAACTATTAATAGACTAGCGACTTGCCCGTCAAAAAATGACGGCAATAAGATTGTAAGGCAAGTAATGTTGTTTGCGTGCAAAATTAATTTTATTGGTGTTGTAAGATCCTTTGGCACTCATTGCAAACCTCGTGCTGAGCGTCTTCGGTGCTCATTGCGAGGCTCTTGGTTGTTTGTGTGCTATGAGCAGCGTTGGTGTTTTTTTTTTGGTATGGCAATGAATAATTAATAAAATAAGAAATTAATATACTTTACCTATTGTGAAGTAATATATGCAGGAAGCATTGTGTTGAAGAGCTGGCAATCTGTTTTCATGTTGCTGCATCATCAGTGCTGTGGAGCTGCTGTGTAAGCGTCATGAATGTGTGCAGTGTAATAGTGTGCGTGCGGGAGGTAAATCTGTTAGGGTAGCTGTGTACTTCCGGATTGTATAAGTTATTGTTCTAAAATGGCGCCTAATGTGTGGCATGCGGCTGTGGGTGATTTAGCGTCCTTGTTTTCGGATGTCGTCCGACTTTTTCGGGAAAATCCGTAGGTGTTTGGTGGTGTTTTGCGTGTTTAGGGTCCTTTAGCCTTGTTTTCGTTTTGTTTGGCGCCCATGTTTTCTCTCGCTTAGGTGATTTTCGGGTGTCTAAACTCAGAAATTTGGACTTAAATCGAGGTGTAACTTCACTTGCAGAGGTCCTGGGTGCCCCCCCTTGCTGTGGGTAAGATTTTTATGTGTTTATTGTGTGTATTTATTTAGTTTGTAATGGTTTTGGGGTCGCGCGGGTTGCGTCCTTGTTTTCGTATCTCGTACTTCTTTTTCGGCAAATCCGTAGGTGTTTGGTGGTGTTTTGCGTGTTTAGAGTGCTGTAGCCTCGTTTTCTTCGGCGGTTGTTTTCGAGGTCCTGGATGCCCCCCCTTGCTGTAGGTAAGCTTTTTATGTATTTGTTGTGTGTATTTATTGTGTTTGTCATGTTTTCATGTGCGCCGGTTTCTGGCATTTTTTGCGTGGACGTGATTGGTGGTAACACGTACCGTATTTTTTGCGAGGGCTGCAGTTGCAGGCATGGAGCGCCTTCAGCTTTGTGAGGGCTGCGGGCTCGCTATGCGAGCCCGCAGCGTTAGCAACAATCTGCATGCTCACAACTATATATGTGATACACTATATATTGCAAACCTATCACATACACAATTCATTACAACAGGGAATATGCTACTTGGATCAATTCGTTATTGATGAATTCACATTTAGTACTCGATAAATGCCCTGATTTCAATGCTACATACTAGTGTCATATTGAGATGAATTGAGGCGAATCAATAAGCCAATGTGCATTCATCCTTTGAGAAATCTTGGCCAATGTGTATAAGATATGACAAAATAATTAGGTATGCTTACAATGTGCATACAAATTAGTATGTAAAAGAGCTCACCAATACACATTCCTACCTGGTTTTGTCCCATGCTGCGACATCGGTATAGAATGATCTTGTGTCCTGTAACCTGATTTTTCTTTGGAGGGTTGTAGGTAAAGCAAAAGTTGTTCATCCCCTTGCTCTGCAGCTGTATGAGAAAGACCATTGATAAATCAGTGCAAACAAACATCATTTTTAGTTGTGCAGAATGTCGGTCACACTGTGTCTGTATGGATGAGCGAGCCAAAATGAATGTATATTTAAGCTACCTGGTGACCTTAAAGCACCAATATGTGATGATCTCTG
Source organism: Discoglossus pictus (assembly GCA_027410445.1). Classification (NCBI taxonomy): domain Eukaryota; kingdom Metazoa; phylum Chordata; class Amphibia; order Anura; family Alytidae; genus Discoglossus; species Discoglossus pictus. The sequence continues at coordinate 231,779,518 of CM050166.1, forward strand.
ATGGAGCTTTCCTTGAATAAACATGTTAGAGTGAGCAAAGTACTTCCAACAAATACATAAATTAAAATGAGGGCATTTTTTTTTATTGTATAACAGACAGTATATTAGATATTATGGGGGACATGGAAAGCACAAACATTCCAAAAGAAACAATGTAAGTTGAATTAAGTATGATGTAAACTATGTGATATGAGTTAGTTGAACAACATAGAATATCACCAATTTTATTTTATGAACCATGAACTATATAGAGCCTAATTTATTGTAACTATGTAGTACACATGAATAACAGGTTGGAAGAGTTCCCTTTGATACAGCATATATTCCAAAAATAGTGCTGCAATACACAGTTTGTGTTTTTTAAGCAGGTCTAATTGCAATAAATAGCAGCAATATATTAAAAAAAATGATATAAAATGAGTCTTACAGATTTCATTTGATGTAGTATATGCTACACATAATACCAACATCTTTTTGTGGTTTAGGTATTTTTATTGCCAGAAATTTAATATCATATGCAATATCAAGCCCCATGGCTGTAATAGAGAATATGTTTATTAGTGTTTTTATATATATTTTATCAAACAAATATTCTTTATACATGAGTAATTCCTCACTACAGATATAGGAGACAAGTGTGTAAAAGTGTTTATTCTGGAGAATAATAAAACAACCTATGGTACCTCTTAACTCCTATTTCTCATCTTCCTCGTGCAACTAAAATAGGAAAATCTATCACATACATCAAAAGTATATATCAGTGTAATTTGCATATAACTATAATATGGGAACATATATTATATTGCGTATGCACAATAAGCGTTGAAGGTGCTCATTGTTGGCCTCGCAATGAGGGGTGAAGGCCGCTAATTGCGAGGCACGTATGTGACTGGCGTGACAGGTCTCAAAATGAGCAGGCCATACGTGAAGACTGGCTTCAGGGGGGGAAGAGGCTCCAAATGGCTTACGAGTCACAGGCTTCAAAAAGTTATGGTTTACGAAAGATGTGAATTCAGGTTTATGCTAGAGATTATGTAAACCGCAAGGGACGTATAAACACACTTGGTGGGAATGTACTCCAATAAGGAGATTATGAGATACCTGTTTTGATTACATTTCTCAGTTATGTAGGATGAAGATTAATCCCTCACCTGAAATAGCTTTGCTGCATATTTTTTTCTGAGAATTTTAGCTTTAAAAGAGACATTTCTTATTATTCAAATTGTCTCTAGGACTAAATTGCTAATTGCTAAAAAATGGAATCAAGAAAGTGTACCTTCAATTAATGACTTTTTATTAACTGTTAATAACAACAGAGAATTAGAAAAATATATTAACAATTTGGGTATAAAGATTACATCAGTAAATAGTTGGTCCATCTGGGATAAACAAAAGCAGATTTTGTTTCAAACGATGTGACTCCATGTATGTATTTGTATATATGTTTATGTTTGTAAGTAAGCTGTACTTATTAACTATGTATTGTTTGTACATTTTTTGTTAAAAAAGTAATAAAACTAATTGGGAAAAAAAAAATTAAGGCTTTAACGGACGCCGATGGCGCTCATTTCAAGACCCGTAAGTTGCAGGTTGGCCGACGCCTGCAATGAGCATTCAGCGCTCATCGCGAGGCTCAGAAAGTAGAGGGGTAGAGGCTCGCAGTAAGCGACGAAGGCGCTCATTTCGTGGCTCGGGGCATGAAATATGCAGATAGGCAAAGCCTGCAATGAGCGTCAAAGCTGCTCATTGCATGGTTCACAATGAGCGCCAAAAGAGCTCATCGCGAGGCCCGCAAAGTAGAGGGGGGAGAGCCTCAAATTGTATTGCCATCATTTTTGATGGGCAAGTCGCTAGTACATGGATCGGATTCTCAGCTTGTGTAAAATCCAAGCTTGACTTTGCATTAAAGCTGTGTAATACAGCATTCATAAGCTTAAAGGAAGCCATGTTTGAAAATGGCTATGTAGTGAAGAGAGAGAGGCATTTGTGGGCACATTTGCATGTCCTAGCTCAGCATCCCAGAATGCAGTGTAATAACTGTTTTTCTCAGACGTCTGAGCTGGAAGCAGGTTTTTTTAACTTGCTTTAGATATTGAAATGTGAACACATATGTACTATTTATTTACTGTACTACTGTACAGTGGAGGGCTTCTATCGGTCTTTTGCCCACCATATATTTAATGATTGTTGTGGTGAACTACCTACTCATAAGGTCCACAACATAAGCTGAGATCCTGCTCCATGCTGATGATAGCCAGTAAACTTGAAACAGCTGTACATGAATAGGATTCTCAGCTTGTGTAAAATCCAGCCTTGGCTTTGCATTAAAGCTGTGTAATACAGCAGGATAAGCTTAAAGGAAGCCATGTTTGAAAATGGCTTTGGATTGAAGAGTGAGGCATTTGTGGGCACATTTGCATGTCCCAGCTCAGCTTCACAGAATGCAGTGTACCAACTGTTTTTCTCAGAATTCTGAGCTGAAAGCAGTTTTTTTTAACTTGCTTTAGACATTCAAATGTGAACACAGATGTACTATTTATTTACTATATATATATCACATATATATATATCACTATATATATAGTTGTGAGCATACGAGTTGCTGCTGACGCTTGCAGGCTCGCGTAGTGAGCCGCCGCCCTCGCGAAGCAACTGCGACCCTCGCAAGCTTTACGTCGTAACGCAAACAAAATAAGAGACACGTTACGACCCATTACGACCTCGCAAAAAACGGCCGCAACACGCGCACATCAAAACATCAAAAAACAAACAAATACACACAACAAATACATAAAAAGCTTACCTACATCAAAAGGGAGCATCCAGGACCTCGAAAACTAAACTTACACCTCAATTTAACTGAAATTAAAGCAGTTTAGACACTAAAAAATTCTCCAAGCGAGAGAAAAAATGGCAGTCGAAAAAAACGAGGCTACAGCAGTCTAAAGACGCAAAACACCACCAAACACCTACGTAGTTGCCGATAAACCCCTACGGGATTACAAAACAAGGAGGCAACCTTTGCAACCCAAAAAACATTACAAACACAACAAATACAAACAACAAACACATAAAAAGGTTACTCACAACAAGGGGGGGCACCGAGGACCTCTGCAAGTAAAGTTACACCTCCATTTAAGCACAAATTTCGGAGTTTAGAGACCCGAAAATCACCAAAGCGAGAGAAAAAATGGCCACCGAACAAAACGAAAACGAGGCTGAAGGTCCCTAAACACGGAAAACACTACCATAAACACGCAAAACACCACCAAACACCTATGGATAATCCGAAAAAGCCCACCAAACTGCTACGAATACTCGTACTACATAGAAAACTAATATTACAAAAAACGTGCATGACATAGAAAACGAACAACGCTACAATATTCTAGTATTATGTAGAATAATAATGAGTATTGCAGTATATTATGATACATTTTGTATTGGAGAAACGTCTTATTTTTAGTGACAAGCTTTCAAGAGGTTCAACCCCTCTTTATCAAGTCTGAAGCGATATTGACATGAGATGAAACCCTCAGGTTGAATATAAACAGCAGATGCAGAGAGAGTGGAGACAGCATCTGACATCATCAGGTAAATACATATAGGGGGAATAAGCACAACATAGTGTAGGAAACATATATATATATATATATATATATATATATATATATATATATATACTATATACACGTATACATCAATATATACATAAAAAAGAGCACTGTAGTCCACAGTGATATCCTTCCTGTTGGACAAATATCTCACTAAGAGTACCAAGCCTGTTATGATAAAATAAGAAAAATTCACATGAAATTGTGATAATGTGTTAGAAGACTCAAGCCCATATTAAGGACTGTATTTTTTGTGTTGAAGAATGTGATCATCTTTATTTCAAATGCTTTCCTCTCTTAGATGTTTTTAAATTTGCCTCTGAGTATTTTGACTTTTAAGTTTTGCACAGAGTGATAATTCTGGCTAAAATTGTGTCCCACTGGGGTACAATCACTGTCTTTATTATACTTTCTTAATTAATGTCAGTGTAAATTCATCCTTAAGTGCAGTTTTTGGTTGGTTCCCCCAATGTAACAGTCTGTCACATAAAGTACATTGTATTATGTAAACCACATTGGATGATGTGCATGTATATGATCCTTTGATGTTATAGGTCTTGTTGTTATGTGTGGCTGTGTCATCATTACAAATGTCTTGACAGCCATGTTTGTTACAAGGTTTAGTTCCATTTTTTATATTCAGTTGTACATTGGCCAATTTTCTGCTGACAAGTTTTTGTTTCAAGTTTGGTAGTTGTTTAAATGCAAGGATGGGAGGTTTCGGGAATATATCTTTTAATTCAGTATCTTCAGTTAGTAATGGTTGTAAATCTTTGTTTAGTATTTTAACAGGTGTGCACAGGGTATTTTGATGGCAGTGGTTGTTTTCTGGGTAATAATACAGGGTTTGTAACCCTTTTGTTTGATAGATTTTTTTTTTTTTTTTTATCACAGTTTTTCCGCATATGTTGTGGTATCTAATAGCTTGACTATGGATGATGGCATGTTTAATGTGGGATGGATGGAAACTGGAGCTTTGTAGGTAACTGCATCTGTCTGTGGGTTTCCTATATACAGATGAGTTGAGAATGCCATTGTTGATATATATAGTAGTGTCTAGAAAGTTTACCTGTTCTGTAGAGAAAAAAGTTTTATAGATGAATGGAAAGTGTTGAATGAATTGTGAAAGTCTCTGAGTTTGCTTTCTCCTTCTGTCAATATGATGAACCAATCATTCATCTATGTAACGGTAGTATTTGTATGGTTTGTAAATAGATACAGATAAGAATGTTTCTTGGCCAGAAATAGATCTGTGTATTGTGGAACCATTTTGGTACTCATGGGAGTCCCCATCATCTGTAGGTTGGTATCTTTGTTAAAAGTAAAATCATTGTGGGTAAGGATATATTCTATTAGCTTAACAATAACATCAGGGCCATATTTATGGTTTTGCATATGTGTTGAAAGAAACTTAAAGCATGCCTCAGTGCCATCTTTGTGTGGGATGTTGCTGTAAAGAGACTCTACATCCATGGTGACAAGTAGTGTGTTAGCAGGTAGGTCTTTAAACTGACGGAGTTTGCTTAAAAAGTTATTGGTGTCCTGTATATAGCTACTGGTGTTACTAACTAATGGTGTTACTAACTAATGGTTTCAACAAAGCTAGATATCTGTTCAGTCAGTGTGTCCATACCTGTAACAATTGGTCTCCCTGTGTTGCCTGGTTTGTTGATTTTTGGCAGTAGGTAGAAAGGACTGGAGGGGATAAGTTGTCCTAATTTTTTTTTTTTTCAATTTTTAATTTTATTTTTATTTTACTTCAGTTTCAACAAATAACCAACAGATATTACAAAATTATACAAAACACAAATATACAAATAAAATATATATTACAGTCATACAAAAACTAAAAAAAGGGTTATGTCTTATGAATTTTTAAGAATGGAAATATTTATCCCAAATCAGCCAACTGTTGAACCTGGATAAAACAATGCCCACGTCATATAGATTCCTTTCTAATTCTCTGTTCTTTTTAAGAATTGTTAATACTTCATTCAGTGATGGAATAAGTTCTGATTTCCAGCGTTTGGCAATAAGCCATTTCACTACTGAGACTACCTGTATAATTAAAGCTTGTTCTTCCATCTTAAGCCTATTGTCCATGATGTGAAGAATAACCATTTCACATGTCGGCTTAATGATTTTACCGCAAATTTTAGAAATATATTCAAAAGTCAAACTCCAAAGTTTCTTAATGGGGTCACAGTCCCACCAAATATGTTTGTGCATCCCCTGCTGATTACAAAGCCTCCAACAAAGCCCCCTATTAGGGTTATTGTTAATAATTGCTATCTTTACTGGGACAAAGTATCACCTCTGAATCACTTTAAAATTGACTTCTCTATATGCTTGATATTTAATAATTTTCTGTGAGAACACAAACGCTCTAGACCAATTTTCCAGGTCAATTAAGTTATTACATTCTTTTTCCCATTTAAGCATACCTGAAGATTTTTCAGTCTTATCCTGTTTTCCTAATATTTCATAGCATTTGGAAATTATATGTTTCCTGTCATTCTAAAGTACTAACTTTTCGAAATTGGTTAAGGATCTGTTTGAGGTAATTAAATATTTCAAATTTAAAATAACTTTTTTAACTCTCTCATATTCCAACCGTTTAGACGAAGAAAAACTAAAATCAGCACATAACTTGGAAAAAGACTTAACTTCACCTTTATCGAACAGATCTCCCAATGTCTGTATATTCCAATTACCCCAATTACGAAGACAGGCCAAGTTAAGAACATTACTTAGACCTAACAATGACATTTCCGAACACAGAATTGTCTAAATGTTTAATTTTTTGTTCCATTTAAACCAAAATGTAAACCCTGTTTTAATTATTATTGACCTAATATTATTATTGGGAAATGTATCATACCAAAGCCAATCCCTTAATGATAAGCCCTTAGCTAAACATTGTTCTATAGTTATCCACTTATTTTGTTTTGTTTTAGCGGACCAGGGTATAATATGAGATAGCATTGCAGACATATAATATTCTTCAACACAAGGGGACGCAATGCCTCCTTTTATAAAGCTCTTCCTAACAATCCTTGAATTAATTCTAGATTTTTTCCCATTATATATAAATGAATCGATCAAGGTTTGGTATTTTTTAATTATAGTTTCAGGAACGGATAAAGGCAAACATCTAAATAAATAATTTATTTGCGGTAATATAGACATCTTTACGGCTGCTATTCTCCAGAACCAGGATAATCTATTTGATTTCCAATTTATTAGTTGGTTTTTAATTTTGTCATCTAATTTCGAAAAATTAATTTTAAATAGATTTTCCAATTTTTCTGAAAATTCTATTCCCAAGTAATTGATTTTATTTAACTCCCAATCAATTTCCCAAATGTTTTTTCAGAGAAGTTATTTCATCTTCGTCTATATTTATCGTTAATACCTCCGTCTTTGACCAATTTATTTTGTAGTAAGAAATTAAACCAAATTTATTTATTAAATCCTGAATCTGTAGTATAGACTATCTAGGTTTGGCTATAGTTAATATCACATCATCTGCATAAAGCATGATTTTATGCTCAGAATCACCAATTCTAATTCCATGAATTTTCTTATTCATTCTAAAGGCTTCTGCCAAGGGTTCCATCATCAAGATAAAAATTAAAGGAGATAATGGACAACCCTGACGGGTCCCATTGGTAATAGAGAAAGTGTTTGTTTTTAGGCCATTTCCTACAACACAGGCAGTGGGGTTTGAATATAAAGCCCCTATAGATTTTACTCCAAAATCTTCAAAACCGAATTTTAGTAATACTTGATTCATAAAATCCCAGTTTAGCCTGTCAAAGGCCTTTTCTGCATGTAATGTGATAACTATAGAAGGTTTATGGTTATCCTTACAAAAATAAATTACGTCAATTAATCTCCTTGTATTATCGGCTCCCTGCCTATCTTGTAAAAAACCTGATTGATCCATATTTATTAATTTACCAAGGCACAAGCTCAATCTTTTAGCTAAAATTTTTGCATATAATTTTATATCCGTGTTCATTAAAGATATCGGTCTATAATTCTTACACCGCCTTATATCTTTATTTTGCTTTGGAATATTAATTATTACTGCCTCTAAAATTTCTTTAGGCGCACTCCCCTTTCTTTTAATTTCATTGAACACTTCAGCTAGATGTTTCATAAGTACCATCTTAAAGGTTTTGTAATAATAATTTACTGTTTAAATAATCTAAATCCTTCTTGCTGATTTTGGGAAGCGAAAGTCTATCCAAAATGTAGTAACATCTTCTGTTTTTGGTTTTATTACTACATCGTTACTTTCTAAATTGTAAAGATTTTCATAGAAGTCAAAAAAGGCCTTTTCAATATCACTAGGATTTGTTAATGTAATTGAGTCCTTCTTTTTATTTTCAATTATTAATTCATCTATTCTATTAATTGGTTTATTATTTTTTAATTTCCGAGCTAATAGTTTCCCAACTTTATTATCCAAAAAATATTTTCTCTGTTGAATTTCCACAGGCTATTATCAATATTTTTTTAATCTCTATACTCTTATCAGGGGATAATTTATTTTGTCTTTCAATGATTGGTAATTGTGCATATAAGTCTCGGAGTGATAGACCACTCTGTTTCCTTCTATGTGCTCCCCATGAGAGTAACATTCCTCTTATATATGCTTTATGGGCATTCCAAATCGTTGAGGGCTCAGGAACTGAATTCTCATTAACTTGGAAAAAGTTTTCTATTTCTTCCCATAATAATATTTGTGTATCTGAATTATTAAATAATGAAATATCCATTCTATTTCTAGAATACTTCTTTTGAGTCAAATTATCTTTAATCTGGAGTTCTATCATAGCATGATCTGACCATTTAATTATATTAATCTTGGTAGAGTCTGTAACTGCCAAGGTTTCCGAGTCAACCAAAAAGTAGTCTATTCTAGAATAAGACTTATAGCGGTGAGAATAAAACGTATAGTCTCTTACATTACCATATCTTAACCGCCAAACATCATATAAGTCAAATCTCAGTAAGGATTCATAGAAAAGATTAGCTTTCCTTTTTGTATGCCCATGTAAATATTCTTGATTACTACTTTTCCTATCTAAAGATACATTCAATACCATATTAAAATCGCCGCAAACAATTAGTTTGCCTACTTTAATATTTTTAACCCATTTAAGTAATTTGTTTAAGAACCCATTTTGTCTCTCATTGGGCGCAAAAATATTTACTATAGTATTTAGTAGTAGTATTTACTATAGTGATGCTTGATTTTTCCGGCCCATATAACAAATCTCCCTTTCAAGTCTACTTCTCTATATTGCTCACTAACGTTAATATTTTTACTAAACAAGATCGATACTCCACGCGACTTCTTTTTATATGTTGAATCGACCTTAATAGTAAAAAAACCTATCATTCCAGAAAGGGACTTTATCTATTTGCCAATGCGTTTCCTGTACACAAACAATATCAGCTTTAATTTTTCTAAATTGATCTATTAACCCTCACCTCTTAAATACAGAGTTCCATCCTTGTACATTCTGTGATACTATCTTAAATCTCATCCAAAAAACCAAAGGCCCCTTAGGGTACCACTCAAAAAAAAAAAACATTCTATACCACACAGAATTTGACACAACCTTAAAATTGAATACCTGAACATTGAAAGTTTTACAACTATTCCACATAAAAACATACACATTTTCATACAAAACCGAGACATGATGTACCCTTCCAAAAGACAGATAAGTCTAATGGTTAATTTGGCTAGACCAATCTACGTCTAGCAGCCCCACCATGGTAGCCCATCCCAGAACACCATACGCTCTCTTCTGTATATATTATCAGGAGAAGGCAGAGAAGGAACCACTTTAACAAGTAGCAGAAACGGACAGGGAAAAAAATGGGGAGCAAAAGGGGAAGAGAGGAATGGAGAAGGGGGGAAAGAACAAATTTAATGCTTCTTATTCTTCCTTCTACCCTCCCTTCTATAACTTCTCATTAACTGAATCTTTATCTAATTCCTACTATTTGTAAGTTGGAGCAAAAAGTATCCAACTTTTCTATTATCAATCAGTGATTTTTCTGTGAATTTAAAGTGTTATTTATAGTGTAAAATGTGTATCTACCTTTACTAACAATATCTTATTGTCTTTATTACCTTACTTATTTACCTACATTCCCATCAGCTACCCCATTATTTTGCTCTCCTCTTCTCCTTTGTAAGTGAGTGATTGCTCAATAATACAATTTGTGAAGTGTCTTCTTACTAACCAGTCATAGGGCCTCATTCTATTAACGGCCGTAGGAGATGCGTTGCCGCAAGGACCGGCCGCAGGCTATTTGCCTATTCTATTCCCTTGCGGCCGGCGCCCTGTTATCCCTTGCGACCGCACGCGCAGCAGGAAAGCCTTTGCTCTTACACAGCCGCAAGAAAGCCACGGTTGCTATTCAAATGCTATGTAAATACTCTCGTCATGGCTGTAATTATCTAAAACCGAGCCGCAGCTTACTTGCACCAAAAAGGTCCCACTAGCACCAATTAAGCAAATAATAAAGCCATCCTGCACTTTGATGAGACGATAAAGTGATTGGAGGTGTTAGCATTCATAGCACAACATTCCCCTACACTCAAATCTGAAAATCATTTTAATTTTAATTCATGTCAAATGTCTGTGGACAAAGTCCCAAGGGCTTGGAGCACCTCAGACCCGCAAAGGCTGTGGGATTAGCCTCCGTCAAGTCCGTAAATGGGTAAAATAGACCCACGGGTCGTAAAGGGCTTACTTACAAGTCGTAGCATAGAAAAGCCATCCTGTACTTTTATTAAAAGTGAAAGAGATGTTTGGTTTTAGAATTAATAGCTCAACATTCCCCTACTCTCAAATCCGCAAATAAAGATATTTAACTTCATGTTCAATCTTCGTGTTTTATCTATCATGCAAGCCCGCACGGGCTTGAATAAGGAGCTACGGGTTTGAATAAACGAGCTACGGGCTTGATCATTGAAGTCCGTGGGACTTGGACGGATTTTAAAATCAAAGTACAATTTGGCGATGTGCAAGCTTGAGAATGTTTTGCTATTAATCCTCATGCCCCCCCCCATTATGTTCCCCATCATTTACAGTGCTTTGCAGTGCTGGATTGAATATATATTGGCTTCTACAATGCTTTGTTTGCGGCCCTCAACCTCCGAACCCGTACAGGTTTTAACAAGGATGAGCCCGCAGGACGGAAAATAAACCGTAAATGATATATCGGATTTGGGCGATGTGCAAGCTTGAGAGGGTGTTGCTATTAATCCTCATGTCCCCCATTATGATGCCTAGCATTTACAGAGCTTTACAGTGCCATCTTGAATTTATATTTGCATTTACAGTTTTCTGACTTTGCGGCCGGAAAACAAGATTTACGGGCGCGGGAAAAATGATTGCGGCCGTTTGCATGATGTGCGGCCGGCCGTAAGGGGTATATCCTTGCGGCGCCGTCCATTTGAATAACAGGGTAGCAGTAGCTCTACGCGGGGCCGGAAGATGGCCGCAAGGAATCGCAGCTTTGCAGCCATTTTACGTCCGATAATAGAATGAGGCCCATAGTGTTTAATTCCAAAAATAAACATATGTAGAGAAATGTAATTTGTTCTTTTTTTGCTACTTACTATTCCAAATGAACCTGGTTTATCTTCAGGGACATAAAGCTCTGGATAAATGTTCTCCAAGAACCATTTGAAATCTTTGCACTGAAGTCTCTCTCTAAGTGCTCTTCTCTTCGATACATCTCCATAGGGCACCTATGAGACAGAGGAACAAGTGAATAAATAACTCATTTATAACATTGGCTTTGTGAAATAAACACAGTCTACAAAGACATAACTGTGAACACTGGTAAAAATTTTTACTGACCACCTCTTATCTAGATTATAGCTAAAAAGGAACATTAACTAAAAGTATAATTATTTTTTTTCATTGTACAGACTCCTAGTTTATAATTAGCAACAAAAATGTGGATGCTTCTGCAGGACCCTGGATGTTTCCATTATACATATGTGGAATTTGTGTGTGTGTGAGGGACGTTTACATCTCTGGAGAACTGTGGTTGCATTTATTGATGCAAATGTGCTGTTCATACTTGCTTCTACCAAAGAAAATGTATGTTAAACCAGCACTATATGTCTGTGACTACAGTAGCCACAGACGCTACAATATTTTACTCTTACATGAATGTCGTCTGTAAGGATACGTTATGTGTCAGGTAGGCACAATGTATTTATTTTTTATTACTTAATAGCGTTGATTCCTTAGGTGCATTTTTTGATTAGTATAAGTCAGCATTATGCGTCCCTGACAAAAGTTGCTAAGGACGCTACTACCATTTATATCTTGATGTTATCCGCAATAGCAAGTATACATAATACAGCATTATATATATAAATGACATTTATTCATGTCACTTATGTTTGTACCTCTTTATAAAAAGAACTTTCCAAAACTACACATATACAGATAAACAATATTAGTAGAATCTCATAAGGACTTTTTATGATAGTTTTTAAAATAGTACCAGTGCAAAAATAATACATGTTCTACTGAGGGATAACTTGTACACACTCTCCTTGATGAATGTGCAGGTCTTGTTTTCATCAAAATCAGTTCTGTGTATGAGATTTATTCTACTAATTGTTCTCACTGGACTTTTGGGTCTACTTCCATTCCCCACTAGGAACAATGCCCAAACCCCTGAATACCTAGTCTGTGGTTGCCATGTGTGTGGCACCATATTGTGTTATTGCAATGCCCAGGGAGACCCTAAAATTGTTTTGGACTATTGGACTGGTGTAGGGCCTGGGCTAACATGGATTAGCAGTGTGGTCCCTTTCTCCAGGAAGATGTTTTCCAAGCCTGGATACTGGGATCCAGGGGACAAGATCCCTGGTTGGTGGATGCCAGGACATAATGGGTATTCAGCCATAAAAATTGTTGAACAGACACATTAAATTTCAAGCCTGTAACGGCAACGGTACAACCGCAATGCCTATGGGCTTGAAAGTCTGCGTAGTTACAGAGCTATTACATTCAACCATGTCGCGACCAACAGGCTGGAGACGCAAATCTGTAAATCATTTTTGTGCACGTTGCATGTGCGGCAATGTTTCGTAAAGCAACCCACCAACGACTTGCGGGTTAGGGGCGAGAAAAGGCTACAAGACGTGGAAATTTGAACTGCGCGCCCGCAAATCCTTTGATCAGTCAAGCCCGTAACTGTTCCATTACAATCACGCTATTAAATTGCAAGAAATTCACTGGCACTCAAGCCTGTAATCCACAAATGGAGCCGAAAAAGCCTACGGGTATTAGAGAGGACCAGCACTGTAAATGCAAATATACACACACTACTGTACTTATAATAAAAGTTAGGTTTTAAAATTATTAGCACAACATTCTCAAGCTTGCAAATCTGCAATATAAAATACTTTATCTTCAGTTTAATTTCTGTGGTATATTGATCCCAGCAATCAATGTGTTAATAATACATATAATGGAACTCGCATCGACCTGAATATCATATTTACGGATTTATTAATATTGCATTATTTCTGGAATGTGGGTGCAATTGAATCTCATAATTCAAACCCGTAAGAGATTGAAATCTAACCTCCATTTTTCAGTGACGTAATTATGACGATCTCTGTTGACACTGGCTCCGTCTAAACCTGTAACTACTGGTTTGACTAATTGATCATGTTCACGGCTGCACATCTAACGTGCCAAAAATGGTTTACGGGTTTGCGTCTCTGGCCCGTAACATGCGGCCTGATTTAATTTAATAGCTCTGTAACGCAGCCGAGTTTCAAACCCACTGCCGTTGCGGGTCTCACGTTGCACTTACGGGCTTGGAATTTAATGTGGCTGTAAGCATGTCCAGACTAAATGGCCTAGGAGTCCCAGCATGCTCAGTCTATTTATTTATTTTTCTATGGCTTTAGACCAAGAACAGTACATTTTAGCCCTGGGGAATAATTGCAATTACTGGGTCATTAGAAAGAGTTTACTCTAATCATTTAATAGGATCGAGGATGCTTCTCCCAGGAAGTTGCTAGAGTGAAGGTCTAGCGCAGGAATCCTGGTGTGTAGAGGGCTAAGAGAACGAAATACTAAGAGAACGGGATACTATATCCTGCTGTATTATCCTGAGACCTAACCCTGACAGTTATGCCGACTATGCTGCTATGGGGATATCGGTAACATTTACTGCTGAGAAGTGGAAATTTCCCCAACTGACATTCAGCCGAGACCCGGTGGCTTGTTACCCCGCCGATTTCTATCAAGAGGCGGAGGAGGGGAGAATTGGGCTGCTGAGTGGAGTCGCCTCCGATGCTGAGTGGGGACTAGGAAGCGGGATCGTATCGCCAGATTGGATCTCTCTAGGATGTGGTGCCGCAGTGACTGCCACAGTAGACGTGCATTTGAAAAAGGACTAATTACAGCTGTCTGACACGAGACAACTTTGGAAAGAATCTTGCATGCACCATTGAGGCTTGGATTTACCAGAGGAGGATAGAATGAGGTTTCCAGCGGTTGAGCAAGGAGCAGAAACTGTTGGCTTGCTGGAGCGACGTCCAGTAGATTGGAGAGTGTGGATGCAGCTGCCCGTATGCCAACTGGATTACTGGAGGCTGATTGCATCTAATACTTCCTTGAGACTCCAAACGGAGCAGCAAAATAACACGGACGCCTGCTTCAGTGGAATAGTGGATACAACGTATAAAGGAGAGAGACTGGTTATGCATTTTGGAGATGGGCTGCAAACAGACAGACGCTAAATAACTCTCCTAAATATGTGAGTTGGGGAGTTCCCCTAAAGAGAAGAGATTGATCCACTATCAGGGATTTATTTGTCCTTCTTCTATATAAATGGGCTTGGATAGCTGCATGAGTTTAATGGGCAATTTGTCTTTGACAGTATTGAAACTATTTGAAATTACACCTCAATATAAAAGTAATTATCTAAGATAGAGAACTGATAATGTGTAGATAATATAGAGCTTGACCTTTTTTGACTTGACTTTTTAAATAAGTCTATAGATCTACTTGAAAATTGACCTAAAGAATATCGAGTTGGGGAGAAATTAAACTCCTTAATTTAGGAGTATAAATTATAAAGGAGTGGGAAATACTTTAGAAAATTATAAAGGTTGGGGCCATCTTTAAGTCTTATATAATTTATAAATATGACTTCTTACTGCTTTATAAAATAACTCCATAATTAACCAAAGAGTATAATAAAAATTGATTGTCCTTATCAAAGATTTATAGCCACATTAAATTTGAAGCCCATAAGTGCAATGTGAGACCCGCAATGGCTGTGGGCTTGAAATTTGGCAGAGTTACAGAGCTATTAAATTAGAGCAGGGCGCGAACTACAGGCTTGTGATGCAAACCCGTAAACCATTCGAACCTTGGATGTGCGGCCGTGAACATGATCAATTAATCAAACCTGTAGTTACGGGTTTAGATGGAGCCAATGGCAAAAGAGATCGTCAGAATTAAGTCACTGAAAAACGGAGGTGGGATTTCAAAGTCTTACGGATTTCAATTATGAGTTACGATTATACCCACATTCCAGAAATAATGCAATATTGCTAAATCCGTAAATATGATATTCTAGTCCAGGCGAGTTCCATTATATACATTAACACATTGATTGCTGGGATCGATATAACACAGCAATAAAACTGAAAATAAAGTATTTTATATTGCTGATTTGCGAGCTTGAGAATTTTGTGCTATTAATTCTAATACCTAACTTCACTTTCCCTTTTAATATATATACAGTAGTGTGTGTATATTTGCATTTACAGTGGTACAGAAAGGACTTTTAACCCCTTGTGGGTGCTCTCTAGCACCCGTAGGCTTTTTGGCTCCATTTGCGAGTTACGGGCTTGAACGGCAGTGAATTTGTTGCAGTTTAAAAGCGCGATTGGAACGTAACAGTTACGGGCTTGAAAGAACAAAGGATTTGTGGCCGCGCCAGTTGAATTCTCACGTCCCATATGATTTTCTCGCACCTACCGCACAAGTCATCTGCGGGTTGCTTTATGGGGCCAATTTAATAGCCGTAAGTCTTGCATGCTACGTTACAGGCTGCGGTTTTCAACTTTAAGAGAATTCAATATGGCTATTAGTGAGACAGTACTGAATAGGCTATTCATACATTTTAAGCCGTCTATAAACCTTATACATGATAAGGTGGGGTTGGATCCTGCTTTGTAATATAATGCCATTTTACTGGGTTAATCTAGATTTGAATTAAACGGAATGGGAAAATAATAGAATATGGTATAGAAAGCACTAATTATATAAACCTGATCTGAAATAAATAAGGAGAAAGAAAGAAGAGAATTGTAACATTTATAGTAATAATGACTTCAAGATTTTAAACTTAAGAATAAAGATCAAAACCTAGTTAAGAATAAGGGGAAAGAAAAAAAAGGCACATTCAAGAACTCAAAATGATCTTTTCTCTCCTAAAGAGAAAAAGGCAAATCTCTCACAACCTAACACTCCTTCACAAATATATATTTCTCTGGTTGGTTCAGACTTTATTAGAACCTCCAAACCTAACAATAGGAGAGGAGGAAGAGTTACTAACTGTGTTAGCTATAAAGAAATTACTTAGAGAATTTCAAATCTCTCTTAAGTCCAAACTAACACAGGAAATTTCAGACAATACCAAGGCTATTAGAGGCCTAACTGATAAATTGGAGAAGGTAGAGACTAAAAATTAGACGTTAAGCAATGATCAGATTTCTTTGACATTATATGTGAAATCAAATTAATTAAAAGCGATTAAAACTAAACAAGCACAGATTGAAGATTACTCTAGAAGGAAAATCTTGAGAATAAGAGGTGTTTCAGAAAATGTATTAAATAAGGAATTGGCCTCATATTTCAACTTTCCTTCTATCTCTAGTTAAACCAGAAATCCCTGGAGTTAAGAGGATAGATAATGTCCATAGACAGGTGCCTTATCCAATCACAGTGGGATTTTGGAGTGTATCCCATCCTGATTGGCTCACACATTGATGCCTTCTGATTGGCTGAAATTTTCAGCCAATCAGAAGCAACCATTGCCAATTTCCTTCCGGAAAAGTCTCTAGGAGGCTCATTAGCGTCGGGGAGGTCTGCGAGTGCGGACCTCCGTTATTTTTATTTTTATTTTTTAGAGGGCGGAGGGTTGTTCCAGGGCCCAGCCGGGGCAGAAGAGGAGGAGGTCGGGGACATTGCGGGGAGGTAAGTTGAATGTATATTATGTTTATTTTACTTTATTTTGTGTCTATATGTTGTATTAATGTAATGTGTTTTTTTAACAGGGGCAGCGCCGGAGAAGAAAAGAAGAAGGACGGGACATGCTGGAAAGGTGAGTAAAATATTTAGAATGTTTATAATGGTTATTTATTTTATGTTAATGTGTTGCACTCATTTTTTTCCCCCTAGGTTGGTGATCTGAAGGAACATCTGCAAAGGTAAGTGGTGTTAATTATTTTATTTTAGCTTAGAATTAGGGTTTCTGTATGTAATTAGGATTTATTGTATATTAGATAGATAGGGGGATGTATTATAGATAGTTAGCATTTATTGTATATTAAATAGATTGTATGTTAGATAGATAGGGGGTATTGTATTTTATGTTATTTGTATTGTATGTATTGTATTGTATGTATTATATTGTATGTATTGTATTGTATTGTGTATGTCTTTCCTTTTCAGGTGTGTAATTTGTTTGTTTTTTCTGTAGTGCGTGGGGGGTTGTAATGTATTTTTTTTATTTTCTGTAAGGAAGGTTTTTTATTTTTTGTGACTTAGTTTTTTTTTATTTTCTGTCATTAGAGTAGTGGTGGGGTTTATTAGGGGGTAGGTAGGTAATGTAGGTAGGTAGTATAGGTGTTAATCGATTAGTGTAGAGGGGGGTTTAGTTTAGATTTAATGGTTTATTGGGGGTTAGAGTGCAGTGTAGTGTTTGTAGTTAGTATCATGATGGTCCTTGAGGACCGTCATGGCACTTATGTGGTTAATGTTAGGGTTGTAACAGCCCCATAAGGGTCATAATATACCCTTATGGGACTGATGGGGTTAAATAGAGGCTTATGGGGGTCTGTATTGACCCCCATGAGTTATAGGGTTAATTAAGCGCCTATGGGGGTCTGTATTGACCACCATGCGTGACAAGTTTAATTTAGGGTTTATGGGGGTCGGTTTTGACCCCTATGAGTTATGGGGTTAATTAAGTGCTTATGGGTGTCTGTATTGACCCCCATGAGTTATTGGGTTAATTAAGTGCTTATGGGGGTCTGTATTGACCCCCATGAGTGACAGGGTTAATTAAGTGCTTATGGGGGTCTGTATTGACCCCCATGAGTGATGGGGTTAATTAAGTGCTTGTGGATGTCTGTATTGACCTCCATGAGTTATGGGATTAATTAAGTGCTTATGGGGGTCTGTATTGACCCACATGAGTGACAGGGTTAATTAAGGGTTTATGGGGGTCTGTATTGACCCCCATGAGTGACAGAGTTAATTAAGTGCTTATGGGGGTCTGTATTGACCCCCATGAGTGTCAGGGTTAATTAAGTGCTTATGGGGGTCTGTATTGACCCCCTTGAGTGACAGGGTTAATTAAGGGTTTATGGGGGGCTGTATTTACCGCCATGCGTTATGGAGTTAATTTTAGTTCCCTGGGGTTAATACTTTTTAGCGTGAGTCCTTTCAGGACCTTTACGGTCCTTTAAGCACCCACGAGGCGGGAAATTTAAAAATGTAAATGCAGCGGGGTCACAATCAGTGCCGATCTGGGAAAAAACGCTGCAAGGGGTTAATGTGGGGGGGGGGGGGAAGCGGGGGTCCCTATGGTCCCCTGCAGCAAGAGGTTAATGTGGGGACACTTCGGGGGTCCCGATGGGGAGCCGCAGCATAGAGGGGGTTAATTTTAGGTCCCACGGCCGGGATTGCTAAAAGTGTGCCGCGGGCCCTTTATGGAGGAACGTGCGTTGGGTCAGACGCAGGAGCGTACACGCAGGCTGATGACATCATTGCTAGGCGTCTCAACCTCGTGGCACGCAGGGTAGGAGCTCCCAAACTAGTATCTCACAATTGAAGTGGATACATTATGATAGGATTCTCTCTAGTCGCTTTAGGTATTTAGCAAAAGAACTTTATTTAGTCAAAGCCTCGGGATACACGTATATAAAATGGAGCTTTCAGCCGAATAATATATTTTTTTACAATTCCGAGGAAAGCAATGAATTATAAGTTTATACAATTGCACTAGTCACTTTACTGTTGCCTAAATAGCCCCATATATTGGGGAACCTTTATGATATATTTAGAAAGTGGCACAGTATCCATCCCGGATATAGGGGGATTTTTATCCTTGTAATAGATATATACTTATCTCCATAATCTCACTTTAGCACTTTAATAGAACCTAACATTTCTTTTGGTTCTATATTACTATGCATTAGCACTTTATGCACTTTGAGCACTTATTGATTTAGCACTTTTAGATATTTTTTGAGAGTAATATATTTGAGTACTTGGTATCTACTCCCTTTTCTTAATATCTGGATTTATTATATGATATTTATTATATATTTTTAAGTGACTTATAATTGCACATACTGCCTCTGAATATTTTAACTATTTATTAAAAGCTAAGTTTTATCTTACACTATGTTTTTTTAGCTCTTTTTGAGTTAATATAGGTGTGCACAATAATAGGGAACCCTGTTGTGTCTTTTGTTAAATATCACTTCTCTTATAGACATAAAGTCTATTCTAGATTGGATTACTTCCTGCTAGATGCAAAAACAATAGACCTTATTGATAAGATTGAAATTAAGCCTATTAATTGGTCCGATCATTCAATGTTACTAATGCAAATAGGAATTAAAGCCAAAAGCTATAAGAGCCAAAAAAGAAGAATTAATAACACTATTTCTTGGGAAATAAACCAGGTAAAATATTAGCAAATACATTGAATAAGAGAGAAATACACAAAAGAATTCATACACTTAAAACTAAGAAAGGAAAACTCTGTAGACAACCGGAAGAAATCTCTAATATTTTCTTTCAATGTTTAAAAATGTATATCATTTGGAGGATGACAGTGAGTTTACTAGGCCATCTAAACCAGAAATACAAAATTTCATGGATAATATAGACCTTCCGAAAGTGTCAAAAACAATTAGAAGTTTTAGATATTTAGAAGTTTTAGAGAAATTGCAAGTAAATAAATATAAACTACTATAAATAATCTTAGGATAGATAAAGCACCTGGCCCTGACGGGTTTCACCATCAGTATTATAAAACGTTTGCCTCCATTTTGACTGACCATTTGAAACAAGCTTCTAATGACATAAAAATGAAAGGATCAGCTTCTTCAGAGATGCTTATAGCTGCTATTGTTACAATCCCTAAAAAAGGCAAGGATATATTGGGATGTAAGAACTATAGGCCTATTTAATTGATGAATACAGATTTAAAGCTTTATTCAAAGATTATCGTTACAAGACTCAATTTGATACTACCGGATTTAATTAATCTTGACCAAACAGTTCTAGTAAGAAACAGACAAACATCTGATAATACTAGAAGATTTTTAGACATATTATCATATGCTAAATCCATGAAGGTCCCATTATTGGCCCTGTCATTGGATGCAGAGAAAGCCTTTGACAGGGTCAATTGGGAATTCATGAAGATAGTTTTACAGAAATATGGCTTCAATAAATTTGTCTCTCATACTCTGGGAGCTTTATATAGTAATCCTTGGTCTATCTAACAGACATAGGATTTGAGAAACGGAAATTTGAGATCTGTAATGGCACCAGGCAGGGTTGCCCCCTTTGCGCACTGATATTTGCTTTACTAATAGAGACACTTGCAGAGAATATTAGGAAAGCTGAAGAAATAGAGGGTATACAGATTTCGGGACAAACAAATAAAATAATGCCATTTGCTGATGACGTGTTGATTACAGTAAAAAATCTAATGACAACCTTACCATCGCTACACAGAGTATTAGATTTATTTGGTAAGGTTTCTTACTATAAAAATATTGAAAAAACAGAAGTGTTCTGGTTAAATTTAGACAGACAAGATCAGGATCTTTTAACTAAACAGTATCGATATAACTGACAAGAAAAAAAGTTTCTTATCTAGGAATTACATTCACCCCATATTTAAATAAATTGATCTGGACTCATTTTGACCCATTATACCATCATATTAAAAGCCTTTAAGCAAAATGGAAAGATCTAACAATGTCTTGGCTTGGGAAAATATCGGCAATTAAAATTATAATATTACCTAATTTTTTTATTTAATGAGAGCTATACCCATGAAAATACCAAAATACATCCTGAGAAAGCTACAAATTATTTTGGATACATTTATATATAGGAATAAAAAAAACACGAATAAACTACAATATAGTAAAAAGAGATTTTTCTAGAGGGGGTTTATCTATAACCGATTACTATGATGCAATTAGATTAATCGCAAATATTAGAATGGCCTTTTTCAGAACATCCTGCAAAATTTTGGTATATAGAGAGATCCACAATGACTGAAATGAATTTAAAACATGTAATATGGTAATGAAAAAATGATATTAATTTAACAAATGCTCTAGAAGTCATCAAAACAGGAATGAAAGTTTGGACTAGGATTAATAAAAAATATGGATTGATAAAACCTCCTTCTTCGGTATCTCCTACAGACTTTTTATATGATAAGTTCCTTCAGAAAAGCAGTGGGAGATTAGGAAGTGGGATGATTAAACATCTCAAAGACTTTTATACCAAAGGAAAAATTTAACAATTTAGCGACACTGCTAAGGAATATAATATCCTTGAAAATAATTGGCTAAAACCATAATGTTTTAATAAGCAAACTAAAACATTCAGATTACAATATGACTAAAAATAGATTAACTATGTTTGAATTGTTTAACTATGTTTGAATTATTAACTATGTTTGAATCCCAGGAGAAGAATTTTTTTTCAATTTCTAGATGTTGTAAAATATTTAGGAATAGATCCCAGTTAATTAAAACATCTAGAATGGAAGATTGGGAGCAAGAATAAAACAAAACATGTAGTGGTAAAGATTGGTTTTAAGCCTACAAATATAAACAGAAGTCAACAAAATGTTCAACTTATAGAGAAATCTATTTCAAACGAACCCAAAGGTGGTACAGGGTTCCAGTAACTATAAATAAAGTATTCCCTGATAAATACTCTGACATGTGTTGGAGAAACTGTGGGCAAAAAGGTACCCAATCCCATATTGATGGACATGCCCTAAAATCCAGCAACCTTGGTCCTTATATATTAAGAAGATCTCAAATATTATCGTATTTCAAATGGAAAAGTCACATCAATTGATATTATTTCATATATTTCCCAATAAAATAAAACAATCAATAAAAGCTTTGATAATTAAAAATGTTATTGGCAATTAAGCGGTTGATTACCAAAAATTGGAAAAAAGATACAGTTCCTACATGGCATGAAATAGTTTCTGTTATAGATAGGAATAGACAACGTGAAAAAGTAATTGGAAGGGAACATTTTTCGATAAATGGCAATTATGGGATCAACATATCAATATATATCGAAATAGCTGCTAACTCCACTTTATGTTGTTTATGTTGTTTTGTTTTATATAGTGTTATGTAAAGTATTATTATTCTTGAAAATATTATAATGTTTATTTGTACTGTAATGTTTTGTCTCTAATAAAAAAAATAATTAAAAAAATAAAGAGTTTATTCTGTCCACGTTGGATCAGAAAGGTTAACAGACAAGTAAAAATTGCAAAATGTAAGTTACTATAAAAAATATGCATTTCTTAAAATGAAGATTACATTGATAAAGTAATTGTTATGCTATAAATTAAAACTATAGATAATATTTGGAACCGTTGCTGTGTAACTATAATGTAACCTTTTTTTGTGCCTTATGCACAAGTAAAAAATAATTATTTAGGGAATAGAGCCCATTAGTGCATAACACTCTAAATATATATAGCAAAAAGAGTGGGCAATGGTAAAATGTTTAACTTTATTGGTTTGATGAAAACACCGACGATTAAAAACTTTAAAAAGGGAAAAGATAAAAACAAACTGTACAAATTCCTTTGGACAGAAAAAACTGCAAACCTAATGACCACTGGACAAATGTCACTCATAAAGTGGGGTTTTAAGCAGTATTATAGATGAGAAACAGAGAGTGACTGGGTACAGGCTTGAAGTACTATACAAAAAAGGGTGTATATCGTTAAACTAATAGGCCAAACCTTCCTATATCCACTTGTGCTATCAGAATATACTTCCCTAGTGAAAGTGTGTGACCTAGTATATCATAAACTAGGAAAATATAGATAGCGTGGTAGTATGCTTCTGAGCAGCAGATCTATTTGCATACAAAAATTCTGTAGTTTGGCTCTTAAATCACCAAGTACTTCATTGCCTCTTATTAAAGTGCAGTGCCCCAGTTATTTGAGTGGTATAAGTATAATTTAAGCCATTCAAACGATTTGGCTCTTAAATATCCAGATACTTCATTTCCTCTTATTAGAGTATAACACCACGAATATTTTAGTGGTATAAGTATAATTTGAGCCATTCCAGGCAAGCTCACTCTCTGTATAGTCATGTATAGTGTATCAGCGTCTCCCTGCGTTGGGGAGATTTGCGCTGTCTAGTTGCGTCGTGCGTGATGACGTCATGTTACGCTAGCCTACGTCCTAACATGTTTCTACGTATTCAACGTCTTTTTGTGTGTAGGGGCTGGAGGCTATTTAAAGCATATGGTAGCCATGGTTACCTGTACTACCTCAATTAACCCTATGAGTGAATGGTTGTATAGCAGGATAGGACTGGACAAAGAAAAGAATGGTCCATATATAATAGCAGCATAGTGGATGGAGCAACATCAGCAGATGGGGGAACCATAATAGATAGGTGTGTGACTGGACAAAGGATGTTAAAAAGAGCATATATAGTAATATATCATGGTGTGCAAAGTGATAAAGTGCCTGTTGTGCGTGGAAATAACTGGATATATTGAAAAACGCTATATAAAGGCATAAAATATCCAGGGTATATGGACCCTAGTTATAAAACATAACTAGGTCAAAACTGGCATATTAATGAGACCATAGTGGAAAGTGACTTAGTGCATGAATAAATAAATGGCAAGAAAAGAATCTAATAGGGCCATACATGATAAAAACAAAGAATGTGAGTGTAATGGTATAAACCACTGAATAATGGTCACGTGAGACCAAAAGTGTAAAGAATAATTCTGTTTGGGGTAAAGTGTGACGCATTAGTGGGCCACATCTACCTGGAAAGTGATGTCAGTGGATAAAAAATATATATATAATAAAAAGTGAGATATATATATAAAATTAAGTAAAGTGCATATTCCATGATCCTGATTCAGGAAATACTTGTTTATATTTCTCATATAATCAGAGGGTCCAAGTCCAGGACCCAAAAAGGAACCTATATGGACAACTTATGTGAGATGAAAATAACACATAAGCTAAATGAAGGCCGTATAAGAAAAGCCTTCATTTAGGCCATCAGGTACTTGTGCTCTTATTTTATAAATCCATTTTGATTCACACTGTAGTAATTTATTTTGAAAATCACCCCTTCTAGGTCCAGATTTCACAGAATCAATAATACAAAATTTGAGTACTTGTTATGACAGTATTTCACATGTCTTGCTATGGGAGTATCATATTCGTTTTTAATAGAATATATATGTTCCCCCAATCTTCGACGGAATTCCCTGCAGGTTTTCCCTACATAGATCTTGTTACATAAACAAGTAGCTATATATATCACTCCTGATGATTTACAATTGAAAAAATTATCAATATCAAAAGTAGTACCATTTATCGGATGTGTATAATGTTTGCAGGGTCTCACAAATTTGCAAAATTTGCAGTTCCCACATTTATACACTCCCTTTAGTGGTTGGAGCCAAGTTTTGGGTTCAAATTTCTTGTCTGTGTATACACTATGCACAAGCATATCCTTAATGTTCTTTCCTCTTCTATAAGTGATACTTGCTTTAGAAGTAAGAGTGTCTTTAAGATCTTTGTCACTTGTAAGGAGATGCCAGTGTTTAAAAAGGATGTTTCTAATTATTTCAGAGTCGTGACCAAATGTCATTATACATCTAGTAATCTTAGATTCATTAGATATAATGCTATTAGTGGGAGTACACATTTTACCTTGAGCTTTTCTATTTATATTTAGCAGATCGATTCTATTGCAGTTCATAGCATGTTTATAGGCCAACTTTAGGCTTCTGTTAGGGTAACCTCTTGCTTTAAAACGTTCCCTGAGTTTGTTCGCTTCAATTTTAAATTCTTCCTCTGAACTGCAATTCCTCTGAATCCTGAGGTATTGTCCCTTAGGAATTCCTCTCTTAAGTGGCTCAAAGTGTTGGCTCTCCCATTTCAGCAAAGTATTAGATGCTGCTTCTTTTCTAAATGTAGATGTACATATTTTCCCTCTTTCATCCTTTTTAATTATTAAATCTAAGAAAGAGATCTCGCTCTGACTGATTTCAAAGGTGAATTGAGGCCTAGTTCATTTGTATTCAGAAATTGTATGAATGAACTCAAATCCTGTCTGTTACCAGTCCAGACCAGGATAATATCGTCTATGAATCTCCTCCAGATGAGTATATTTGCTCCAAAGGGATGTGCATTGTCATCATATATATATTTATCTTCCCACCACCCCAAAAACAAGTTTGCATAACTAGGGGCACATGGTGTACCCATAGCTGTTCCTTGTTGTTGATGGTACCACTGTTGGTTGAATAGGAAGAAGTTGTGTTTTAAAACATATTCCAATAATGCTATTAACAACATTAATTCATCAAAAGGAGAACCTTTCATCTGTAGAAAGTATTTTACTGCATTGATTCCAAAATTATGTGGGATGCTGCTGTATAAGGCCTCAACATCAATACACACCAGCCATGATTCAGGGGGTACAGATAGATCTTCTAATTGCCTGAGAATATCAGGAGTGTCCCTGACATAAGAGGGTAGGCCCATCACAAATTCTCTAAGATGATAATCCACAAATATACTACAATTGTGGGAAAGGTTGTTAGTCCCAGAGACTATGGGTCTACCTGGGATCGGGTGAGTTTTCTTGTGAACTTTTGGGAGAGAATAAAACACTGAGACCATAGGGAATTTGGGAAATACAAATTTAAATGTCTGATCATCAATTATTCCCTTATTTTTTACATCTACTAGGATGTTTTTGAGTCTCAATTTAAATTCGGGAGTCGGATCTTTTGTAATGATGTTGTAGGTAGTTTTATCTCTTAAAATTCTCATACACATCTCCTTATAGTCATCATTGTCCATGAGGACTATATTACCTCCCTTATCTGCTGGCTTGATGTGTATAGACACATCATCCCTGAGTTCTATAAGAGCTTGATATTCCAATTTGGTGAGGTTATATTCTTTCTTGTAACTCCTGTAGTCAATTTCCTCTATGTCCTTAGAGACTTGCTGTAAAAAAAAAATATATATTTGCATAGTCTTTGAGTGGAGGGGTAAAAGTGCTTTTAATCTTCCATTTCTTAGGTTCAATAATTGGAGTACAATTTTCCTCCAAAAGCTCTATTAGACCTTGTACTATTTCTATGTCTTCTTGTGGAACTCCCAAGCTCATAATTTCTCTATCTTGTTTCCTCTTATAAAATTTATGAAGAGCTAGTTTCCTAGAGAAAAGGTTTAAATCTTTAATGTGAGTAAAGATATTTGCCTTAGATGTTGGTACAAATGTAAGGCCTTTACTTAAAACTGTAAAATGATCTTTTTGTAAAACAAAGTGGGAAAGGTTTATAATTCTTAGGGTATCCTCTGACTTGTCAGTATTTAAAGGAACTGATTGGTATTGATTTGTATTGATCTCCTTGTTTGAGATCGTCCTCTCCCTAAAAAAGGATATGGGGGGGGTTTCATTTTCATACATAGGATGTGATCTTGTCTGTCTATCAGAATCATATTGGTTCCTTCTGGAGCGTAATTCATATTGTTCTCGCTTCCAGTTGGGATTTCTGTCTTTATACATTCCTCTTTTTGGATAGGTTTTTGCACCCCTAACATTCTTTCTGATAGTATGGTCCTCTATATCTGAGGTGTCATAATCAGATGAACTTAACTCAGATCCTGTTTGATATTGAGGATTTGATGGTAATCTCTTGTATATTCTTCCTGTTTTGAAATCATTTTGATCTCTTAAGAATTTCCTATGTTTACGATCTTTAATGTCCTTTTTGAACTTTTCTATATTTGAGTTCAATTTAGTACATAAATTCTCAAAGTCAGAGATGTCTCTAAATTTATCAACTTTTACTTGGTTGAGTATCACAGTTTTTTTGATGTTTTCAAGATTATTTTGTTGAGTTTCAATGATTAATGACATAAGTTCCATAGAACATTTTAAAAGAATATCCTTCCACTTGGACATGAAAATTTCATCTTGTATATTCAAGGCTGGTGTGATGTTGGTTCTAAGGCCTCTAGGAATCAGTTTATTTTTTATGTAATTTTGTAGACTGGATATTTCCCAAATGGATTTAATTTGTTTTCTCATATTCTTTTGAAGTTCATAGAATGCTGAATTAACATCTTTATTTTCTATTCTGGTTTGTATAGAGGGCAGAAAAGTAGCCTCTGCCTCTTTTTCTAATTGTGTAAAATCCAGATTGGTAATGTTAGATCCTGCCATGTTCCTTATTGGAAATTAGGGTATAAGGGTTTGAGTGTAGACTTGTTAATTTGCAACCCTAAATGTGGATTAAACCACCTATTCAACAAGCAAAAAATTATTCTTTAGAGAATAGAGCCCATTAGTGCATAACACTCTAAATATATATAGCAAAAAGAGTGGGCAATGGTAAAATGTTTAACTTTATTGGTTTGATGAAAACACCGACGATTAAAAACTTTAAAAAGGGAAAAGATAAAAACAAACTGAACAAATTCCTTTGGACAGAAAAAAACTGCAAACCTAATGACCACTGGACAAATGTCACTCATAAAGTGGGGTTTTAAGCAGTATTATAGATGAGAAACAGAGAGTGACTGGGTACAGGCTTGAAGTACTATACAAAAAAGGGTGTATATCGTTAGATGTGGCCCACTAATGCGTCACACTTTACCCCAAACAGAATTATTCTTTACACTTTTGGTCTCACGTGACCATTATTCAGTGGTTTATACCATTACACTCACATTCTTTGTTTTTATCATGTATGGCCCTATTAGATTCTTTTCTTGCCATTTATTTATTCATGCACTAAGTCACTTTCCACTATGGTCTCTGTTAGGTATTTTAATTTCTTCATTTAGAAATTAATTAGCTAAGAATATTATAAAACGTGTGTTAGCATTTTTCTTATCTCACTAGAATGTTTAAGTGCGTCATCTGTAGAATGTTTACGTTAATGTTCTTTAAAAACATCTGTTTCCTGTATCCTGTCTTTGTTTCAGAAACTGAGATGAGATATCTATAGGAAACCGGATTTTGCTATGTTAGACAGAAACAAAAAGTCACTTGCTTGCAAAAATGTATTTAACAGTATTTTCAACTAGTTGTGACGTGTTTTTATGCTATATAAGATTCTGCAGCCTAAATACATTCAGAGATTATTCTGATGACACTCTGACTTCTGTGCATTATTTTTCTCTCATTATATCTAGGTGCCCAGATATAATTGACACACACATCAGAATACATGTTTACTCACTAATCTGATCCTATCATTTTGGTCCTTCGAGCCGGATGTTGTTTCCCTTATCATTCCTCGGACGAAGCAAAACTCCTTTTACCGTGCACGGGGGGGTAAGTCACTGAGGACTCCCTTACCTTGAGAAAGACCTCAGGCCTGTTATATACGATCAGTTGGACCACAGAGGCAAGGTGTTTTTCCGAGGGATGACAAGGCACAGCTTACAACGAACTGACAGTGAGTATATGAATTTCTGCTGCATTTTGCATATGTGTGTATGTCCCAGGTCCTTGCCTAACAGTGATATTAGGTAAAAGAGTTGTACAACTAGGTTTCTAGCCTAGTAATAGGTAGAAGGGTTGAAACTTACCCATAGGGAGGTAAAAGAGTCATTATCCTGAGGAAAAGACTATAAAATAAGTTCTCCGTACGTAACAATATTGAGAAAGCTTACCATGAAAAAGGGGTAAATGAGTCTGACTTTCACATGAGCTCTTGCAAGAAAATATGTATGTGTGTGCATGTTACCATTTTGTATGATTTAAATACCGGTACCGGGTGTATGTATGTTTGTGAGGGGTGTAACACGGATAACAGTTTCTTGGTTATTATATATACCTGTCAACATTCTGTATATTTCTGTGTACTTGTGAGTGTATGTATCTATACATGTATTCTTTTGTGTTGTTCTCAAAATTCTTACCTGAAACTATCCACTTTTGGTAGTGAGTGGTCACGCATTACCCACCTAGTCTCCGAAGGGCTATTCCTGTGACTTGCCTGTGTTTATGGAAGACGCACAAAACAAAATTTGTGGCAGTTGAGCACAACAGGCATCTAACTGCTTGAATTTTCATCTTTCTCATTCTTTACTTGGTTATACAATGTTGAAATATTTTGTCTGCAGTTTCTGTGTATTCATAACTTCTTACTAAAATACTCTGTAAGATTGTGTGTATGAAGCACTGGGTGGGAGATATACAGATTATTTCTGGAAAATGTATAAAAGGTCTGTTGGTTGTTGTATGTATATGTAATGCTATGTATATTTCCATGTACCTGTGATATTATTTGTTGTGTATATCTATTAACTTTAATTGATACTATAGGAGTTCAAGATATATATATATATGTGGGTATATACATATGTATATGTGTATATATATGTATATGTATAGGTGGATAGGCTCTCAAGGGCATAAATGGCACTGCCAGGAGTGTGGTTTCTAGACCCTGCAGTTTTCAAGGTAATCTCTAAAGACATGTTTATTATGCAAAGGGTTTCTGGTGTGCATCTGTAACTTATGTCTGGTAGAAACACACTTATGTGTGGGAATTGTGCACACTGTATTCTAGAATTGTTTTCTTATGTGTATTTGTGTATATATATAAAGTTTCTGTGTCTTTGTAACTTTACTCGATGCTTTACCTTTGGGCAGGGAGGTGATTGATCTGTATTATGTGACGATGTGCAAGGTCTGGCCCACCCCCCACAGTCAGCATAGCAGACCAGTCCCCTTTCTACTCCAATTTTCTCTGTGTGTGTGTGTTAGTTTTTTTATGTAAAATATGTCTGTCTGTAACCTTAAGGGAACATAGCAGAAGGGAGGAAGTGTGGTTGCTGTAAAGAGAGACAAAGGCATGTAATTACAACCCCTTTTAAGCGATGACGATGCTCACCGCACCCACTGGATACACAGCATCTACCATACTCCCTCTGCTGGAAATCAGTGCCCTGTATCCACTACTTCTTGGCAATATTAATCCTTATTACAAGGAAGGTATAGGAGACGTTCAAACTTTATTGAGCTTTACTATATACAAAGAAGTATAGAAAAGGAAAAGTAAACGCAACGTTACTTAATTAAGGAAATAGAAATAAAAAAAAAAAAGTAAATACATTTTCTATACTAAAAATAAAAAATTGTTGAAGATGAAAACAAAAAGGCAAATGTGTATCACAATGACGGTGCCTACGGGGGGAGGGACATGTAATGTTAACCACCTCTCTCCTTCGGAAGAGGATATGTTTATGTGTACACAGAAAAGACTTCCACGACTGACCGCCCCTCCACCTCCTGGGAATATGGTCACTTATAGTGATGATGCAGAGGACGAATTTGATGATGCCCGCAAATACCTGCTTGCCGCCACCGCTCCAAATCCACCTCCTCCAACACCCCCACCTTATGAAGGACGGCCCGCCAGAACCAGGCGGGCACCAGATCATCATTATGGAGGTAAGGGAATGACATCTGTGCCATTATATCCTTTAATTGAGGTTCCCAATCCTAGAGGGGGAGAGCTTGTAGAGGGGGGAAATGTGTTGCCACCCACAATGCTAGTATACCGAGCATGGACAGATGCAGATGTGAGGAGAGCTGTAGAAGGAGTCCCCCACCCAAATGACAATATGGGAATTTTCAGACTTAAGTTCCAGCGATTGCAGCAAAGTTTTAAATTAAATGGTGTTGAGGTTGTACGGTGTCTGAGGCAGATATTAGGGTCCGATTGGATCCTTAGTGAAGGTGACTGGAATACACTGGACCAAAGGGGGGAGCCATTGCAATATGGATCACAAGAACTGACCCAAAGAGTAGACACTCTAATAGGCAGAATAGCTGACAGACGCAGACTGGACTAAGATAAACGAGTGTGTACAGAAAGATGATGAAAGTGTGGAACAATATATAGGGAGGTTGCGGGTAGTATTTGACAGTCATAGCGGGGTAGCCAGACCTAACCCATATGATGACGCTGGACCATATGCTCAGCAGCTAAACAAATAAATGACTTTGTGATACAGCACCAAATTACTTACAAAACATGTCCCCTTAGGGAAACCATAGAATATGCTAGACATGCAGAAGAGCAGTGTAAGAGAGCAAATGAAAAGAAACAGATAAAGCAAGATAGTAACCCAAAGGAGGTGTATTTGATGACTTCTGTTGATGGGAAAGCGCAACCTATAACTTTTTGCTTTCTTTTCTGGTGATGGTGGAAATAACCAAAAACGTGGAGGGAGAGGAGGTGGACGTGGTCGAGGTGGAAGCAGAGGACAAATTTTATGGAAATTGTTACGTATGTGGCAAGGCCGGCCACTTAGCACGTTCCTGCAGAAACAAAAAGTACCAGGAGGAAGAGGGAGCAGATGACGATGACCAGACTGACAAATGACTAGAACCAGGTTGTACCCTTCCTTTACTAATATTTGCTGAACAAGAATTGCATGAATCTGAATTGTATGAGTATGGTAATAATGATGCAAATTTGCCAGAAATAAATGATGTGTTGAATTTAGAATCATGTATAGACTTAATGGCTCTAGCAGAACAACCAGTCATTAAACTAGATGTAGAGGGGGTAATGATAACATTTTTATGCGATACAGGAGCCTGTAGGTCAGTATTGAGCGATGATGGCACATGGAGTATTTATACGTCATCACAAAACATACTGGTTAGGTCAGCAGCAGGACAGACAAATAGCGAACCTATATCATGCCCACTCACAGGGAGATTGTTCAACGGCCAAACATTTGAGCATCCTTTTATACTCTCCCCTAGATGCCCGATAAATCTCTTGGGTAGAGATCTGACGCTGAAATGCAACATTAGAGTGGTTCCCACAGAGAAAGGCATGAATGCATACATGGGGGACATACCTGTCGATGTAAATGTAGTGCAGGAGATGGGTGAACCACATTACTTTTACACATTAGACATGGTGTCGAAAGGGCCGGCACAAGTATCCAGCACTTTGGTAGCCATGGCTAATGACCTAGCTCCATCTTCCAGTGTAAAACAAAGCACAGAGTCATTACACTGCACTATGAAATTTGAAAGTACACCGGGGAGGGATGTGGACTATGAAAAACATTTTTCAAACACACCAATACCAGAATAACCTTGGATTACATATACTGGACAGAAAATGGGTATACAGGGGTGGGAGTAAAATTGAATGATCAAGACCAGTTACTCTATGCAGGACACACAGTGCCACACATCACTGGCTATGCCGGCTGGTGGAAGGTGGGTACAGGTAGGAGGGATGGTAGAAGAGGCTCAGACAGATAAAACACCATGGGAGTACTTGCCCTATGACCTCGGAGTGCAGTACTCACCGAGCACAAAAATATATCGGAAAAGCCTGAACTGGGTAACTGAGACAAAGAAAGGAATACACTTACAGTCATCCAGGTGGGAGAAAGTTCTTCTGTTAGAGGAACCATGACACAACACACAGATACTGTTCACTCAGGAACAGGAGGCAGCATTAGAGAGCCTTCCGGACACCTTATGGTCCACAGGGCCCGCTGATGTAGGCCTTATAAAGGGGGTAGAGCCAGTAAAAATCACCCCAAAAAGTACTTTTCAGCCACATCAGAGACAGTATCCTCTAAAACCTGAAGCAGAGAAGGGCATAGAACCTATTATAAAAGTTTTGATTGAGAAAGGGATTATAATAGAATGCCCAGGATCCCCATGTAACACCCCACTTTACCCAGTCAGGAAGACAACCGGAGCTTGGAGATTAGTGCAGGATTTGCAAGCAGTAAATAAAGCTGTCATTTCCCGAGTACCCACGGTGCCAGATCCACATACACTCCTAAATGACATGCAGCCAGATAACACACATTCCTGGCAGAAGAGGGACATAAGGTTAGTCAGGATAAATTACAGCTCTGGAAAGCAGAAGTGAAGTACCTGGGATACCTAGTGAGCAGAAAGGGACGATCACTAGACCCAGTTAGGAAAAGGGCCATACTAGAAGCCCCTAAGCCGGTCACAAAGAGACAAGTTATGTCTTTCTTAGGGATGGTAAATTTCTGCAGGAGTTGGATTCCCAACTATGCAGAACTTACAGGGCCCATACAACACCTTATTTATGCACAATCAATGTCAGCTAATGAAAAGGTAGCGTGGACACATGAAGCTGAAGCAGCATTCATTCAGCTTAAGAACACAGTAGTGGGAACATCTGTATTGGGATTGCCAGATTACAGCAAGCCATTTGTATAAACTGTTGACTCAAGGGGAGGCTATATGACTTCTGTTGTGACTCAGAAACATGGCCTGCGAGACCGACCCTTGGTTTTTTACTCAACCAGGTTGGACCCTGTAGCCAGGGGACTTCCGGTTTGTGTACAGGCTGTAGTGGCGGCTTCCATGGCAGTTCTGGCGTCGGCAGCCTTAGTCCTGTTCCACCCTTTGACTCTAAGAGTACCACATGCTGTATCTGTCATTCTACTACAAAATAAGGTTTCATACCTTTCCCCTTCAAGACACTTATCATGCATGACTATACTTCTGTCACAACCACACTTGCACATAGAAAGGTGCACAACACTGAACCCATCAACGTTAGTTCCCATCCAGGAAGATGGCACACCACATGCATGTACTGAAATCATAGAAAAAGAAGTCTCACCAAGAGACGGCCTTAGAGATGTTGCATACACCGAGGCTACACTAACTCTGTTTGTAGATGGGTCATCAAGTAGAAACAAAGATGGTACAAATGCAACGGGATATGCAGTAGTAACACAAGAAGAAACTATAAGAGCAGGAAAACTTCCATCACATTTTTCAGCACAGGCAGCTGAGATCGTGGCCCTTACTGAAGCCTGTAAAATAGGAAAGGGACAAATAGTAAATATATACACCGACAGCCAATATGCATTCTCAACTGTGCACATATTTGCACAATTGTGGAAAAATAGAGGTATGGTCACATCTACTGGCAGGCAAGTCACTCATAAACAACTCCTTTTGCAGTTACTTGAAGGGAAACCAATTTTACCAAAATCACTATTCAGATATGCAGCTATGTTGAGCCATGGCATTAGTCATGTCTCAAGAGGGAGTATGGTAGACATGGTCAGCAGAATATTTTCAGCCTATGGATTGAACACCTATTTTAAAAATTTTTGTGCAGGGTGCCTTGTTTGTGCACAACATAACCCTCAGGGTAACTATCACCCCATAAGGGGCACATTCCCAGAACCAACATACCCCTTCCAGACAATATGTATGGATTTCATTGAACTAACAAAGTGTGAAGGGAAGAAATATTGCCTAGTGATAATTGATGTATACTCTAGGTGGGTGGAAACGAAACCATGTGCACACCCTGACGCAATCACAGTGGCTAAAACCTTAGTGACACAAATAATTCCTAGGTTTGGTATACCAGAGAAAATATATAGCGATAACGGCACACATTTTGTGAA
This sequence comes from Discoglossus pictus, assembly GCA_027410445.1. Taxonomy (NCBI): domain Eukaryota; kingdom Metazoa; phylum Chordata; class Amphibia; order Anura; family Alytidae; genus Discoglossus; species Discoglossus pictus. The sequence continues at coordinate 231,814,209 of CM050166.1, forward strand.
CAGAATTATCAACCACTTGAGTAAAGCATTACACATAGAGTTGAAAAACCACTGTGCGTACCACCCACAGTCAGCTGGATTAGTGGAGAGAACTAATGGTACCATTAAAAATAAATTGTGGAAAACGATGGCAGCGACAGGGAAAAATTGGCTTTACTGTTTACCATTAGTCATGCTAAACATGCACATGCTTCCAGGCAGGAAGAAGTTAACCCCGTTTGAAATATTGTATGGGAGACCATTCCTACTACCAGAATTTAGACCATTTATCTCAGAAGATGAGAACATGAGTGAAAACTTAGCAGACTATATGAGAAAAATGTTAAGTAAGAAAGATATTACCTCCATCTCTCTCTCTCATCCACAGCAACAGCAGGGACCCTGCTTGGTACAACCAGGCCAGTGGGTCCTAATTAAAGTAATCAAGCGTAAAAATTGGGCATCGGCCAGGTGGGAAGGACCGTACCAAGTTCTGCTGTCAACACCCACTGCCTTGAAAGTTGCCGAACGAGCCACCTGGATACACCTGACTCACTGCAAGAGAGTAAAAGTGCCAGAGCTTGAGCCAGTTGATTCCTAAAACCTGCTAGCTGACTCATTGCGAGTCAGGCTGGGCTACAAAGGGGGGGAAACTCGTCTCAAACCCAGTGAAGAACCGAATGGTGCGGGTTTTGGGGGTTCTCAACTGGCCCAAGAAAATGTCCTGGCACCTGTTCAAAAGACCTAACTGGTGTGGCCTAAGAATCTCACTGACATGCCTCATCTTGATAACTCTTTGCATAGTAGCACCCATAATCATATGGGAAGAAGTAACAAGACCCAGAGGCAACCAGGCGCAATCTATCGGAGAGATGTGGATGCACAGAATGAAAAGAGACATGATGGAAGTCAATTTAACTGGCCAAGTGACCCTAGTGTTCAAGGAAGGGCAGATAGGAACCAACCAAATAGACCTATGTCAAGTACTAAGATGTGGACTTTCTGGAGGAGGACGTAGTGGAGGGGTGAGAAAAGCGCCAGTATATTTGTGTATAGCCTCTCTGTATGGAAATGAGAGATGTCCTAGCTGGAAACTGGCCTTATGGAATACAGGAGTTGACTGGGGTTACTCCCCACCTAATCACATGAAGTGTAAAAGTACAAAGAGACGCTTAAAGCTGACACGGGGTGTGGAGCCATCCTCTTGCAGCCAAAATCAGCTATGCAACCCCATCCGGATCACCCTCCAGGACCCACAAAAGTGTGATGAGGGGAGATATACTCTTGGAATTTACACCTCAGGCAGAGGTAACAACATGGAATATTTGCATATTCAGGTACTGCAAAAAGAGGAGCCCAGACAGACTATTGATACCATGCATCCGTGGATTGGTGAATAAGGTTGTTGACCAAGCAGTAACTCAACAATACCTAATAGAGACGATACCCCTCACTCAAGGAGAATCTGATTCTTATCTTGATCATGACATTGATGATGTATAAAAACAAGTGGATTAAGAGAAGCACCATGATGGTCCAGACCCCAACTCTTCACTAAAGAAAGGACTATGACCTGAACCTTGCCTTAAGACCTTGGTCTAATACATTTATAAGAGGAGGGATATGTTAGGTATTTTAATTTCTTCATTTAGAAATTAATTAGCTAAGAATATTATAAAACGTATGTTAGCATTTTTCTTATCTCACTAGAATGTTTAAGTGCGTCATCTGTAGAATGTTTACGTTAATGTTCTTTAAAAACATCTGTTTCCTGTATCCTGTCTTTGTTTCAGAAACTGAGATGAGATATCTATAGGAAACCGGATTTTGCTATGTTAGACAGAAACAAAAAGTCACTTGCTTGCAAAAATGTATTTAACAGTATTTTCAACTAGTTGTGACGTGTTTTTATGCTATATAAGATTCTGCCGCCTAAATACATTCAGAGATTATTCTGATGACACTCTGACTTCTGTGCATTATTTTTCTCTCATTATATCTAGGTGCCCAGATATAATTGACACACACATCAGAATACATGTTTACTCACTAATCTGATCCTATCAGTCTCATTAATATGCCAGTTTTGACCTAGTTATGTTTTATAACTAGGGTCCATATACCCTGGATATTTTATGCCTTTATATAGCGTTTTTCAATATATCCAGTTATTTCCACGCACAACAGGCACTTTATCACTTTACACACCATGATATATTACTATATATGCTCTTTTTAACATCCTTTGTCCAGTCACACACCTATCTATTATGGTTCCCCCATCTGCTGATGTTGCTCCATCCACTATGCTGCTATTATATATGGACCATTCTTTTCTTTGTCCAGTCCTATCCTACTATACAACCATTCACTCATAGGGTTAATTGAGGTGTAGCAATATAGGTAGTACAGGTAACCATGGCTACCATATGCTTTAAATAGCCTCCAGCCCCTACACACGCCTTAATCCTTTGAAAAAGACGTTGAATACGTAGAAACATGTTAGGACGTAGGCTAGCGTAACGTGACGTCATCACGCACGACGCAACTAGACAGCGTGAATCTCCCCAGCGCAGGGAGACGCTGATACACTATACATGAGTATACAGAGAGTGAGCTTGCCTGGAATGGCTCAAATTATACTTATACCACTAAAATAGTCGTGGTGTTATACTCTAATAAGAGGAAATGAAGTATCTGGATATTTAAGAGCCAAATCGTTTGAATGGCTTTAATTATACTTATACCACTCAAATAACTGGGGCACTGCACTTTAATACGAGGCAATGAAGTACTTGGTGATTTAAGAGCCAAACTACAGAATTTTTGTATGCAAATAGATCTGCTGCTCAGAAGCATACTACCACGCTATCTATATTTTCCTAGTTTATGATATACTAGGTCACACACTTTTACTAGGGAAGTATATTCTTATAGCACAAGTGGATATAGGAAGGTTTGGCCTATTAGTTTAACGATATACACCCTTTTTTGTATAGTACTTCAAGCCTGTACCCAGTCACTCTCTGTTTCTCATCTATAATACTGCTTAAAACCCCACTTTATGAGGGACATTTGTCCAGTGGTCATTAGGTTTGCAGTTTTTTCTGTCCAAAGGAATTTGTACAGTTTGTTTTTATCTTTTCCCTTTTTAAAGTTTTTAATCGTCTGTGTTTTCATCAAACCAATAAAGTTAAACATTTTACCATTGCCCACTCTTTTTGCTACTTATGCACAAGTATTAAAAAACAAAACTAAGGTTGGATGTACATTAACATTTGTGGAAACTGTTTTAATTAACAATTTGTCACTCTAGTGAAATTGAAATTTTCGTGGTCGCCACTAATTAGTGAGATATTATGTACTTTCCCATCTATGTACAGTATTTATATGCTTCCCATACTAGTGATCTGTGAATAAAGAAAGACGCTTACCAAGCGTGCTTCAGGGATTCGGTGGTAGAAAATCTCTTTATATTCATCCATCCATACTTCTGCAACTCGTACACCATTGGCCAACGCTTCACTACGAGAGTATGGAGCTTGTTTGGGGAACACATGTCCTACATGAGAACACGGATGAACTTCTAGACTTCCCCCACACTGCCAGATCTGGAAGGAAGAACAAGAGGGCAGTGATTACACTGTTTGGTTTGTTGTTCACAGAACAAGGAAAGAAACTGTTATTTCTTTATTGGTCATGCTAGTAATTACTAACAGGTCAGACTCAGGCCATATTATTAAAGCAAGTCTTTACAGAGCAGCTATAGTTTACATACAAAAGCTAAGGTCATATACTTATTACTTACTTATTAAAGGACCAGAGACAATAACAAATAAAAAAGCTGTGCTGATTTAAAAAACTCCTAGTTAAAGGGCCATTTACCTCACTGTAGGTGCTCTTCATGGTGTGAAAGAGCAGAAGATTGTAAGTTAAAATATCTTTTTTTTATTACACTAATAACAGCTAAAAAAATCCATGGCCATGGCACTGATTGATAGCAGTTTTACCCGGAACTCAGGAATGCACTCAAAAGTTAACCCCTAACTGACCTGTTTAGGTGATTCCAGCATGCCATGCTCTGCACAGATTGATTTGTTGAGGGTTAACTCTATTTTTCTTTTGCTCAGTACACAGAGCTGTAGCCTGTGTCTGGAAGGGGGCAGTCAGTGACACATGTAAACACTTTTTGTATTTTTGAAATGCGCGCATTTTTCATTGAGAATTCAATAAAGTATCTCATTAATACAGTTTATTAAAGTAGATTTATTAAAAAAATACATTTTTAAAACACTTATCAAGCAGGATAGGAGTAAGCATTCATAGCATTCATGTCTTGAAATAATTTAATGGATAGGATGATTGCGTGCAGTGACTAAATCACTTTTAAGCAGTACACCAACTACTGATTACTAATACAGTAAAAAAAAATCCAGTGGACCTTTAAATCATTAAAGGATCTCTTTGGCCAAATTATTTGTTTTATATAAATATTTAATTAGTTTGATCCTCTGCAATGCAATTTTTATATAAAATGAATAACACATTGCGAATACAGAGTGTAAAAAGAAGATGGATAAATGTCTTATCAGTTTTTGCAGCTTCTAACAAAGGCATATCACTGACTGCTTGCTGTCTAACAGCATGACACGGACAGAGTAAATTCCCTCCCTGTTGGAGTGCTCACAAAATGCAGTGATGTAGCCATGGTTGAGCTAGATGGCAGCCTTTAGGAGAGAATATATGGAGAAAATAAGGGGTTTACAAAGAGGAGAAGCTGTTATTCTGTGGGCAAGTGAAAGTTTTAATGACAATTAAATTGAGGAAGATCAAATTAATTAAACAAAACTTGTTAAAACCTTTTATATAATACAAAAATGTTTTGCCTTAAAAAATCCTATTATTAGAAAATGGAATGTGTCAAGATTTTGTATAAATTAAGAATTGCTAAACATACTAATATGTTTGTGAGAACATTTCTGAAATATAGGAACAACTATGAAGAGAATACAAATTCATGCTTCATAAATAACACTATTTTTATGTGTTGTTTAAGGTTATCTATTGGTGTTCCAGCTGTATGTGTCCTGTTTATAGTGTACCAAATCCTAGCACACAGAGCAAGGCCTATTGACATTTGTTGATACAAATCATGAAATAACAAACTAACCCTAAATGAGAATTCAAGGTTTTCTCCTCCCCACACTTCCATTCCAGTGTCATAGGAGCCCAAGTATTCAAAATACTTCTTACTCACTGAAAACAAACCACCAGCCATTGTTGGAGAACTGCAAGAAAAGACATATCATTAGATTTTGATTTTTTTAATTATACAGAAATTACAGTGGGATATTTACGTTTTCAAGCTGTCACACACTCATACACTGGCAACTTGAGGTATATTGGTACTTCATAAAATTTTGCTGCCCTAGGAGTGGGACTTTTTGGGCTATACAGAAAAAGAAACACTGCAAAAGTAAAATAATTCACCAGTGAATCAAGCACCATTCCTTGAAAGACTGTATTGATTTTAAATCAACAGTAGCCACAATTAATTACTAGTTATGAAACAGCAGTAGTCTGTCAGCTAGTTTAAAAAAAAATTGAATATCCATGGTCCTGACAAAGACACAGATCTCTGGGTTACTTACTGTGAGATGCAATGTTGTATATATTAGCAGTTTCTAATCTTTTTTGTTTTTGTATCATCATAACAGCAAATTAAGATTTTTCATAAAACCAGTATAATTTCTTATTTAGTCTCCAAACCACTCTCTGCATTCTTTAAATGCCTAGCATTGTTACAGAAACATATCAAAGCCTTTTAAATAGAACCAAGACATTAACAAGATTTATTTTTTGGTTATACATGTTTTAAGTCCTCAACGCATCACAGACATTGCATTTCATTTACAAGCATATACTAAAATAACAGTTCTCAGACATCCTGGGGGACGGGGGGGGGGGGGGGCTTCTCCTCTACCCATAGCATGTCTTGGGTTAGATCATGTACTTGCCTGATTACATCAGTTGCAGACCTTCTGCGCTTTTGCTCTCTTTTAGGGACATTATGCCAAGTGAAGACCAACCTCCAATCAAACCCACCAATCTGAGGCAATCCAGAATTACCCAAAAACTCAAACGTATTCCAATCAATCACATTGATCACTGGACACACTACAGCCGTCTCCTTTTCCCTGATCCTGCAAACAAATTGACAATAAAGCAGAGTAGTTATCAGTGGAGCTCAACAGCCAAGTTCAGGCACTTTCTGCTTATGCTGGCTAATCACATACTGCAATTTGTTCCCTATCATTGAAGTTTTTCAAAAATGAAAAAAAAAGAATATGTAAAAACTCCTGAAAACAGATGTATATATATATTTTTTTAATTCTTTGACTACATAATATGATTACATTTTGCAACAAACCAGCAAACACTTCCTTAAATTGCAAGTCCCACCTAAAATTAAGTTTCCTTTATATTGAAGATTAGTCTAACAGAAGATCTATGTAAACGCTAGGAAACTAGCCTAGTTTGCCAGTCACTCCTTCATATTTGTGGAGAGCAGAAGCTGCCATATGACAACAGATTTTTTCGATAACACTGAGCTTGGTGAGCTGACTGGGCCAAAAGTTCAAGAGCAGCTCAAGAGCCAATCAAATTGCAGCAGTGACAGGGACATTGATGTTCTGTGTTCTTTAGCAGATCATAGCCTCTAGCATGCAGTGGGCTTGAATCAATGAAAAGCAAGTGCTAAAACTTTTATGCATACTATATATACAGTATATATATACACACATATCTACTGTATACATATACAGTAAACTCCTGATTATCCGGCACTCAACTAACCAGGACTCACAAACAACCGGCACCTGCCTCTATTACCCGTTTGACAAAAACTCTCACTTAATTGGCTTTATCCGGCACAACCGGCATCCAATTTTTTTTTTTTTTTTTTAAATCAACTTTTTATCTCTTCCTTTTTTTTAGCTTTAAATGACTCCGATTAGTTTGTAGTAGCTGTTTTATAGATGGGTTTAGGGTTAGTTAAGGCTTTTAAAATAGCGACTCTCAAGCAATGATTCAATTTTTAATACAAAGGATTTGGGCATTAACATCAACTTAGGCTTTCTGGCCCACTTTCTTAATGTCTTATAGCTAACACATTCCACTTACCTCCCCCCTTCTATTGCTGTTCTTGTAAGCTACATGTTATGCTGAAATGTATTGCTCTTTATTTTACTCTGCTATGTTCTTATCTACAACCTGATCTATAGACGTACTGACCTATCAGGACATTATTCACAATGCTGGTCTATTTCTCACTTAACTCTGGCCAATGAATTTAGTTTTTCTTGTTTTTCTATTTTTTTTCCATCTCTTTCTGTTTACTGTTTTTAGCTTATACTAGTATCAGTATCGCTTTTTGACTTGATAAAGAGAGGCATTATCTCTTGAAAGCTCGTCGCTTTATTATGAATACGTTTGTCCAATAAAAAAGTATTACTATTCACTGCAATATTCTGATTATATATATATATATATATTTATATATACATATATATATATACATATATATATATATATATATATATATATATATATATATATATATATATATATACATATATATATATATATATATATATATATATATATATATATATATATATCAGTAGGAAAGTAGATAGAAAAAAAGAAACACAGACCAGCATTGTAAGTAATGTCCTGATAGGTCAGTGTGTGTATCTGTAGATCAGGTTTTAGATAAGAACATCGCAGAGTCATAATTTAGAGCCAGAAATTTCACCACAGTGGATTAGAAAAAACAGCAATTGAACAGGGGGGCATGTAGAATGTGACTTATAAAACATGTTGATGTGGGATAGAAAACTTAAATCAATATTAAGTTCAGTATCCTTCGAATTAAATAATGTAATCATTTTCAATTCAAAAGTTTTTTGCTGTAGGATACTTTTGAAATGCCCTCTGAGTATTGTGATTTTTAGGTTTTGGATGGAGTGGTTATTGTGGGTGAAATGGTACAGTAACTGCCTTCATTGTGCTTTTTGATGGAAAAAACATACAGTCAGTATGTTCCAAACAGTTGATTTGGCCACACCTAATGTTTTTGCTATCTCTCTGATGGGTTTGTTTTGTTTTTTCAGCCTAATGATGGCTTGCTTCACTGATAGTGACAGCTCTTTGGATCTCATATTGAGAGTTAACAGCAACAAATGCAAATAGCACACTTGAAATGAACACTGGAGCTTGTATCTGCTCTTTGTAAATGGGATAATGAGGGAATAACACACACCTGGCCATGGAACAGCTGAGCAGCCAATTGTCCCATTACTTTTGGTCCCTTAAAAAGTGGGAGGCACATATACAAACTGTTGTAATTCATACACCGTTCACCTGATTTGGATGTAAATACCCTCAAATTAAAGCTGACAGTCTGCAGTTAAAGCACATCTTGTTCATTTAATTTCAAATCCATTGTGGTGGTGTATAGAGCCAAAAAGATTAGAATTATGTTGATGTCCCAATATTTATGGACCTGACTGTACAAAATAAGATCAACATGTATTTAGGTGGAGCGTTCCATTACTGGAAGATGTTTTTTGAATGCTGAATACAGTGCCATTTGTTAAAAACAAATTTAAAACTAATTTGATTAGACAACATTTTTTGCTTTTGGGGACACACAATCCATCTTTCATGGACACCCTACTTGGCTCTAAGCTGCGATGCAGTGTGAACCTCTCAAAGTGAAAAACCTGTTGCATGACACAAAGCGTAATTGTTGCCGAGAAAATGTATGCATTTTATGGCTGAAACATTTCTTGAAATGTAGACGATGTAGAAATGTAGACTACTGATTTTGTATAATTATTTCACCTACATTAATTAGGTATATTTACATTCCATAAGTATAACTTCTTACCTTTCCAGCAGTGGCTCCAGCCATCCTTCATGGCACTCACAGTGGCAATCAAGGAAGGTCAACACTTCTCCTGTGGCTACAGAAGCACCTAAAAGACGAGCTCGTACTAATCCTTCCCTCTTAGTTGCACGAACCAGTCGTACCTTCTTTAAGGAGGAGATATGTTTTTCCAAAGGCTCCTTCAGATGTTCTATAGAGAAATGAAGAGAGAGAAAAAGAGAGAGAGAGAGAGAGAAGAAAGAGAGAGAGAGAGAAGAAAGAGAGAGCGCTAAGTACTTTTGTAGAAACAACACGATCACTGGGTAGAGATCAGAAATGTGATTACGATTATTAGGATATGTGGATTGTGCTTGTACAATATTTTTGAAAACGTATCGGTTACGGGCTTGACGGATCAAAGGATTTATGTCCGCGAAGTTCAACATTGCTCAACACATAGCCCATTCTGGTCTCCCTGAAACTTAACACGCAAGTCCGCTGCGAGTTATGTTTAAGGGCAAATTTAATAGCCGTAACCTGTAAATTTGGAGTTACGGGCTACATTTTAAAACGTAGTCCCAATTTAATGAGGCTGAAAGTTTAACTAATATAGGGCACTATAGGGCATAATCATACTTGAAAAAAGGATCATTCATTTTAAAAACATTTAAGTATACAGTAAGAAAATGCTTTTGTTTTGATAAGAACATTTAATAATAAAAGCAATTGTCACTTCTTATAGTTTTAAAAATGTTTGTCACCATTCAATGTGTCCCTTTACAAGATGTCAGCTAAAAATATTTTGCGCTGGAGTCTTCTTAGAAGTAAGTGAAGAGTAAATGCATATTACAATTACACTAAGGAGGATATAATTAAGTAGTTTAGTTAAAAATGAGTTTATGAAGTTAAAACGTATATATATATATATATATATACATATACACAGTGGATATAAAAAGTCTACACACCCCTGTTAAAATGCCAGGTTTCTGTGCTGTAAAAAAATGAGACAAAGATAAATCATTTCAGAACTTTTTCCACCTTTAATGTGACCTATAAACTGTACAACTCAATTGAAAAACAAACTGAAATCTTTTAGGTAGAGCTTAAGAATAAATATAAAAATAAAAAAATATGGTTGCATAAGTATGCACACCCTTAAACTAATACTTTGTTGAAGCACCTTTTGATTTTATTACAGCACTCAGTCTTTTTTTGGGGGGTATTAGTCTATCAGCATGGCACATTTTGACTTGGCAAGATTTGCCCACTCTTCTTTGCAAAAACACTCCAAATCTGTCAGATTGCGAGGGCATCTCCTGTGCACAGCCCTCTTCAGATTACCCCACAGATTTTCAATCGGATTCAGGTCTGGGCTCTGGCTGGGCCATTCCAAAACTTTAATCTTCTTCTGGTGAAGCCATTCCTTTGTTGATTCGGATGTATGCTTTGGGTCATTGTCATGTTGAAAGATGAAGTTCCTCTTCATGTTCAGCTTTCTAGCAGAAGCCTGAAGGTTTTGTGCCAATATTGAATGGTATTTGGAACTGTTCCTAATTCCCTCTATCTTAACTAAGGCCCCAGTTCCAGCTGAAGAAAAACAGCCCCAATGCATGATGCTGCCACCACCATGCTTCACTGTGGGTATGGTGTTCTTTTGGTGATGTGCAGTGTTGTTTTTGCAACAAACATATCTTTTGGAATTATGGCCAAAAAGTTCAACCTTGGTTTCATCAGACCATAACACCTTTTCCTACATGCGTTTGGGAGACTTCAGATGTGTTTTAGCAAAATGTAGCCAGGCTTGGATGTTTTTCTTCGTATGGAAAGGCTTTTGTCTTGCCACTCTACCCCATAGCCCAGACATATGAAGAATACGGGAGATTGTTGTCACATGTACCACACAGCCAGTACTTGCCAGATATTCCTGCAGCTCCTTTAATGTTGCTGTAGGCCTCTTGGTAGCCTCACAGACCAGTTTTCTTCTCATCTTTTCATCAATTTTGGAGGGAGCTCCAGTTCTTGGTAATGTCACTGTTGTGCCATATTTTCTCCATTTGATGATGACTGTCTTCACTGTGTTCCATGGTATATCTAATGCCTTGGAAATTCTTTTGTATCCTTCTCCTGACTGATACCTTTTAACAATGAGTTCCCTCTGATGCTTTGGAAGCTCTCTGTGGACCATGGCTTTTGCTGTGGGTTGCGACTAAGAAAATTTCAGGAAACACCAACTAGAACAGCTGAACTTCATTTGGGGTTAATCAGAGGCACTTTAAATGATGGCAAGTGTATGCTGACTCACATTAAAGGTGGAAAAAGTTCTGAAATGATTTTATCTTTGTCTCATTTTTTTACAGCACAGAAACCTGACATTTTAACAGGGGTGTGTAGACTTTGTATATCCACTGTACATATATATATATATATATATATATATATATAGATAGATAGATAGATAGATAGATTGATATTGTTTGTTCTTACATTAAGCGTGTTTACTGTTTTTTAATAAATTTTAGTTTCTTCAGTTTTGGAACTGCAAAGTGTCTGAGTTCCTATGAGATTAGCCATTTACAAATAATGTTTTTTTTTTATTATTATGGCTCATAGAAACATTTCACTTTACTAAAGAATAGGAGATCAGGACTGCTTTTTTCCCATCCCTGTTTTCTCAATTTATCGAAAAGTATAATTTGCAAGAATAAATAATTAATTAAGTTACATATTTACAGTTCGCAGTTTCAACTTCATAAAAATGTGCTATTTATTCTATTTTGCAAAGGGCTTTGTGACTTTTTAACACTTCTTAAAACATTGAAGTAATGCAACAATAAAATAATTTAAAAAAAAATCTATTTAATTTACTAAAAGGAGACAAATGTTGCTCTGACTCCAACTGCTACAATAAAAAAAAGTCAATATAACAATAATCACATATATAGTTGTGAGCGTACGGGCCGTTGCCCACGCTTGCGGGCTCGCGTAGCGAGCCCGCGGCCCTCGCGTAGCAACGAAGGCGCTCCATCCCAGCAACTGAGGCCCTTGCCCGCAGCGTACGGCCCGTTGCTCACGCTTGCGAGGGCCGCTGCTCGCGCAGCGAGCCGCGGCCCTCAGCTGCTAGAATGGAGCAGCCACCTCCTCCCCACAATGCCCCGCGCATGGCCGCCCAGTCCCCGGTTCGGGTTCACCCCCGCACAGCAAAGCGAGGGCCGCTGCGCCCTCAGTTGCTGGAATGGAGCAGCCACCTCCTCCCCACAATCCCCCGCGCAGGGCCGCCCAGTCCCCGGTTCGGGTTCACCCCCCGCACAGCAAAGCGAGGGCCGCTGCTCGCGCGGCGAGCTGCGGCCCTCAGTTGCTGGAATGGAGCAGCCACCTCCTGCCACCTCCTCCCCACAATCCCCCGCGCAGGGTCGCCCAGTCCCCGGGTTCTGGTTCACCCCCCGCACAGCAAAGCGAGGGCCGCTGCTCGCGCAGCGAGCTGCGGCCCTCAGTTGCTGGAATGGAGCAGCCACCTCCTCCCCACAATGCCCCGCGCAGGGCCGCCCAGTCCCCGGTTCGGGTTCACCCCCCGCACAGCAAAGCGAGGGCCGCTG